>ML799436.1:86101-143713 GCA_009831015.1 Picea engelmannii | reverse complement strand
CGCGACCTGACTTGTGGGTCAGATGTATCGGGAGTTCGCGACGGAAGATTCATGCTTCTCGTAGAGAGAAGTCATGAGAATGCGAAGACACGACGTCCCGGAACGCCTTGCATGGAATATATCAAATCAGAAGAGGTGACAGGAGATCTCGGGATATCGGATCTCGGAAGCGGGAAGCCTCAAGTCTGATCCCGGGAGTAGCGAGAGCGCGAGGTCGTGGGGTTTCCGAGTCATCGACACCTCGGCACTTCGGGCCTCGGAAGTTGAGGACTCGAAGGGATAAGAACGCTAGTCGCGAGTCGCGATAGCACGAGACTCCGATACGCCGAGGAGGGGTCAACGTTGACCAGAGTATCGGATCTCGGAATCCGAGAGTCCAGTGCCCCGTTGTGGAATTCGCGAAGTCGCGAGATCCGATCCTTCATTGACTAAGGAAGGGAGGATTGTCAGAAGTCACTGTGGGTAAAGACCTCCTGAGGGAGTTGGAAGAGCGTCGACTCTTCGGGCCGTGTGAGAAAGAAGGTCCTGGTGGAGCGACCGTGCTACCGAGGGCAGGTTGCGTCAGGAAGCCGAGTAACACTCTAAAATCGTCCTTGTGGTTTCATAGCCCTGGCTCGGGGGTGACATTGTTGTTGAGACTTGGAACAACATTGTCTACGGTTGTGTGGAACATCCTTGTTCTGGAGCCAGTCGGTGGTTCTCTTCTATAAAAGATAAGTTCTCTTTGTTATGGTTTCCTTTGCTTGTTTATTTATTTCCGCTACGTATTAAATTCGTATACATGAGATTTGTAGTTATAATTTGCATGCTTACTAGTTAATGATGTGCATGGTATATTGTGCATGTATTTTATGTTGTAGTATGAATCTTGATCATTGCATGTATGTATTCCATGCTTGTTTATTAAATAATTGTTATCAGAGATTCGAAATCAACCAAGAGGTGCGTTCTTGGTGTGGTATGCCTGGCCTGTGGGAGGTTCGCTACATTACAAATTGGTATCAGAGCTTTTGGTTCAAACGTCGGACTGTTACGGGCCAGAACAAGTGTGAATCAGGAATATTTGTTGTCACAGATTTTATATATTTGTGCGAATTTGGGGAAAAACAATGGAAACATTTGAGTGAAATCCCCCAAATTCATGAACGGATTTGAGTTTGAATGATTCCAGGATTGTCTAAGAAGTTAATGGATTTGATCTGTGGATTTGCGGAGCCGAATTAGAATTATAAGGTCGAAAAAATTGAGCTTTAATGGTCACTATAATGCTGGACAAAGTTTGGAGAATCGACGATTGAGATCGTGTTCGATCTTGGATCAACAGTCTAGATTCGTCCTTGAAAATTTTTAAAAATTTGAATGTTTACAAAGTTTGACGAATTACCAAATTGACAGTTGGGATTGATTCAAATATTTGAAAAATGGGGAAGATCGACAGTTCATATTCATTTCGGTTGTTTGGGGAGTTGTAGAAAAATCAACGGTCAAGATCATCTTGGCTAGGAGATCAATGGCCCAGATTCACCTGGGATTTTGTCAAAAAATTATATGTGTGGAAGTTCGCCAACAAAAATCATCGACATTCGATGGTCGTGGATTGGTGAGTTTGGTGAAGGGTTGAAGATCAACCAAATAAAATATTTGATCGTCAATGATCGATTGTCGGGGATCGACATATTTTGGTGAAGGTTTTCTTTTTTTTCGAACAAAGAAAATATTCGATCGACGATGATCGATGGTCGGGGATCGACAGATTCTGGTGAAGTTTTTCTTTTTTTTCCAGACAAAGAAAATCTTCGATCACCGATGACCGATGGTTGGGGATAGATAATTTTTATTGAAATATTTTTTTCTAGACAAAGAAAATCTTTCGAAGTCCCAAAACTCGAGGGTAAATCTAGACCCTTCATATTCGGAAACACGTGTCCGGAGAATAGCAAGGGTTCGTAAATTCAGCATTCAACATTCTGGGGGTGTGGTGGTGTTCAGTGGCGAAAACCTTCGAAGTACCGAACTCTAGAGTAAATCTAGATCGTTCGTGTTTGAGGACACGTGTTCGCAGATCAACCTATTTTGGAATTCAACATTCGGTGGATTTGTGGTGTAGTGTGGAGAAATATCCCGAAGTTCTGAAGTCATGAGGCACTAGAGTGACTCGGCCTACTGAAGTCACCTAGGGTGACATGGACACACTTGATGCTTTCCAGGTGTCACCATGTCTCATTTTTTTCAAAGATCGTTTGTGCCAGTTAGTATATGACACATGTCACCCGTCAAATAGGGCCACGTGTATGTTCCTTATTTTGTTCCATGTAGCACCCCTTGGTTCTTAGTTACTGAAGAAGACTCCAGGAGTTCGTCAGTTCGACGTTTTGAAGGAATGAAGTGTGATGAAGTTGAAACCCCTGAAGCTCCGAAGAGTGGAGTAAATCCTCACCATTGATCGGGAGAGGACATGTGGCGTAAGATCCCAAGGTCTGAAGACTTGGTACTCCTGATAAATTGAGTTGCAGGTTACTTTGAGTCAAGAAATATCAAAGGCCGGAGTTAATATCGATCGTTGATCAAGAGATGAAAAGTGGAGGAAGGAGAGGACCTCTAGTAATTCGGCACTCTAGTGGATCTATAGAGAGGTGCTTGGGAAAGCTCTGAATCTCAGAGTTGTGAAGAAAATATTAGTCGTTGATCGAGAAAGGATACGTTGAAATAGATCCTACAGTCTGGAGACTTGGTACTCTGGAAGGGTTGAGAGTGTGGAAAGTTTGAAACTCTCGAAGCCCGGAGTCCCGGAGCTCATGTTGACCATTGATCTCATCCCTCGATCAATTTTAAACCATACTATCTCATATATAATAATTATAGCACAAAAAAACACAATGAAGGATTTGGCTTGCGGTTTCGAGCCGTGGTCACTTGGGAAAGTGGTTTGAAGGAAGCATATGTGCATAATTGATACCTGTATCGGCCCAGGGATAACATGGAAGTGTTATTTATCTATATTATTCATGAGTTGAAAGGACCTGTAGCATTATTGACAAATTGTGTCTATCATATGCTTAATTATGAAAATGGTCACTTGCACATTTTGCAGAATTAAGGGATTTAAACGTATCATCTCAAAATGTGTATTAAAGAAATGGAATAAGTTGAGGGAACCTCCAGCCATGATAAAGACGCTGAAGGTCAGAATATCTGAGTTGGTAATGCAAAGGCAGAATCCAACAGACACAAGGGCCGAGGGAAGCAAGAAACATTGCTAGAAACTATGAAGAGCCTGAAAATAGAAGTGCAGAGCTACAAGGTAGCCAATGAGAGGTTGATGAGAGAGAAAAGTTAGATAAATGTTTGAGTTATCTTAAATCAGTTGCAAGGTCAAGCCAAGAATGGATCAAAGAAAGAGGAGGAAGGCATGTGTCATGAAAGAATATATTATCGTGGAAGAATGGGTTATTCCAGAAGTGCTAGTAGAGCTCATATACACCACTCACCTCCTTACTCAACAAGAAAGTTGTATGCATCTGAATATTCCTTAAGAAATCCAAAGGTGTCTCCTGTTAGGAGCCAAAGAAGGAGACATGAGGTGGACAGTTTGCAAGGATAGGTGAGGAATCTCAAGCCACCATCCTTTTGATGGTGAAATAGAAAGGGAATATGATGTTGAAGCAGGGTTGCTTCGACTCAGGAGATATTTACAATTGCACAACTATTCATCAAATTTAGAAGCCAGAATTTCCACGTACCACTTACATGGGAAAGATGCAATGTTGTGGGATCAACTGAATCAAGTTGAACATATTAATGAGAATAGGATCACTTTGAAGTAATTCAAGAAGTATTTCCAGAAGTAGTACCTCTCATATCATTTATATGATAAGAAAATGCAGGATTTATTTGAACTTAGGCTCGGAAGCATGATCATGGAAGAGTATGAAAAGAAGTTCTTGGGGTTCTTAATGTATGTTGAGTTTATAAACAATGAAAAGGTAAAGATACAGAGTTTTTTGAGTGGGCTGCCATCCTTTTATAAAGAAAAGATCTGGTATGATGAGCCCAAGACCTTGACTGAGGCCATCGGGAAGGCCAAATACATGTATGAGAAAGGCCAGGGCAGAGAGTCCATGCAAAAATCTTGGAAGGATAAGAAGAAGGAGAAGTATGATCAAAGGAGGAAGGGATTCAAACCTCCTTTCAATAGAAATGAGCCTAATAAAAATCATCAAGACCAGTATGCTAACGGTGAATCCAAGAGAGAATACTTCTTGGGAAAAAGGGGAAGACCACCAATCCAATGTTGGGGATGCAAAGAATATCAATTGTACAAGTATTGACCACACAGAAAGGACAGAGTGAATACTGTGCACAACATCCAAGAGGCTACAACAGTTGAAGACATGGGAAGAATTTATGCAACCTTAGATGATCGACCAGAAGAATACCAATCCAACATGATCGAGGTGGAAGGTAAGATCATAAATCATCATGTTTCTATTCTAATTGGTTCAGGAGAAATTCATTGTTACATTGATCCTAAAATAGTGGATAGTTTACATTTGGAGAAAAGTAAGCTTGGAAATTAAGGTTGGTTCAATTAGCCACTGGAACCAAAAGGAGAATCCATGAGGTGGTCAGAAGTTGTTCCATAATTCTTAATGGTGTGAATACTAGTGTTGATATAACTATCATACCATTGGGGTCTTATGATATTTTAATTGGAATGGATTGGTTGGACAAGCATCATGTTGTCCTAGATTATCATAGCAAGACATTTACATGTCTTGATGGAGATGGAAAACAGAGCACTGTGAAAGTAGTTCCAAGACCCATCTCTATAAGGGAGATTTTGTCCTTACATCTGAAGAGATGTTTTAGAAAAGGGTGTTAGTTGTATGCAACCCATGTGGAGGAGCCAAAATATACAAACGGGACAAGCCTTGAATATTTCTCGATAATACAAGAATTCAAGGATGTATTCCAAGAAATACCAGGGTTTCCACCAAAAATGGAAATAGATTTCTCTATTGATCTAGTGTCGGGAGATGCCCCAATGTCAAAAACACCTTACAGAATGAGTACGCCCGATTTAAAAGAATTACAAATGTGGTTGGAGGAATTGTTGAAGAAAGGGTACATACGTCCAAGTTTTTCACCTTGGGGAGCACTAGTACTCTTTGTCAAAAATAAGGATGGAACGTTAAGGTTGTGTATCGATTTTCGACAGCTGAATAAGTCCATTGTGAAGAACAAGTATCCTCTACCCAGAATTGATGACCTCTTTGATCATATAAGAGTAGAAAAGATATTTTCAAAGATAGACTTGAGATGAGGATACCACAAGGTAAGAATCAAGGAAGAAGACATTCATAAGATAGCCTTTATAACCAGGTATGGGCATTATGAATTTGTAGTGGTGCCATTTGGACTGACCAATGCACCAGCTGTCTTTATGTGCTTAATGAATGGCATATTAAGAAATTATTTGGATAAGTTTGTCATAGTATTCCTGGATGACATACTTGTCTATTCTAAGTCTGAAGAGGAGCATGAACATCACCTAATATTGGTATTGCAAGTGTTGAGGGAATAATAGTTGTATGCCAAGCTGAGTAAGTGTTCCTTTTATCAAGAACAAATCCATTACTTGGGGCATATTATTTCAGAACATGGTATATCAGTGGATCCAGATAATATTGAAGCCATAAGAGGATGGACAGCGCCCATGAGTGTTTCAAAAGTCAGATCTTTTATGGAGTTAGTTGGTTACTACATAGGATTTATAGAAGGGTTCTTTAATATTGTTCATCCCATCACTTCTTTTCAAAATAAGGGAATTAAATTTGAATGGACAGCAAAATGTGAAGAAAATTTTAATTCACTGAAGGAATTACTTACTAATGCAGTTATTTTGAAGATTGTTGACCCAAATGAGAAATTTGTGGTATGTACATATGCATGCAAGGAAGGTATTGGTGTAGTCCTCACTCAAAATGCATATGTCATTAGTTATGAGTCTAGAAAGCTTAAGGAACATGAGAGGAATTATGACACACATGTTTTGGAGCTTATTTCCATTGTTCACGCATTGAAGATGTGGAGGCATTATCTCATGGGAAAGAGATTTGAATTAAGAACAGACCATAGTGGTCTAAAGTATCTTTTTATAAAACCAACGTTGAATTCCAGGAAAACAAGATGGCTTGAATTTTTAAGCGAATACGATTTGACATCAAGTATATCAAAGGAAAAGAAAATAAAGTTGAGTAATGAGATTTCTATGGTTTGGATTTTCAGAAGTGATCGGATTAGCCACAGTCTTGTCAATAGATCGTCGACGTTTCGGATCCAAATCAGGATCCATCTTCAGGACATGAAGCCTGGATCCTGATTTGGATCCGAAAACATCGACGATCTATTGACAAGATTGTGGCTAATCCTATCACTTCTTAAAATAAAGTTGTCGATGCACTTAGTAGAAGATTGCATCTCATGCATGCTACAACTGTCAGTATGCATCATTCGAACTTAAAGAGCATAATTTTAGATGTTGTTGTTACAGATCAACATTACCTACAAGTAAAGGAAAGCTTACAATAAGGAGATGTACAACATAAAATGAAAGAGTATGAGATAAAGGAAGATGGACTACTTATGCATAAAAATAGAATTTATGTTCCTAGTTACAGAGAACTTAGGAATTTGGTATTAAAATAAATGCATAATGTTCCATATGATGGATATCTCGGTTACCAAAAAAAAATTACACCAATAAGAATCCATTTATTTTGGTCGGGGATGAAAAATGATGTTGTTGATTACATCGCCAAATGTATGGAATGTTAGAAAGTGAAGGCTGAGCATAGACACCCAGTGGGTTTGCTACAACCATTACCAATTCCAAAGAAGAAATGGGAAGTGATAACCATTGATTTTATAACAAAGTTTCCAAGGAAAACAAGGCAACATGATTCAATCATGGTAGTGGTTGATAAATTGACCAAGGTTGCTCATTTTGTTCCAATGAAACAACTCATACAACAACTAATATTGCAAAAATTTACATGAGGGAAATTTCTAGGTTACGTGGGATACCTAAGACAATTCTCTCAAATAGAGACACAAAGTTTACTTCAAATTTCTGGAAAGGATTATTCAAAGTATTTGATACAAATCTGAACTTTATCACAACATACCATCCGCAGTAAGATGGGCAGACAGAAAGGGTCAACCAAGTAATTGAAGACAATTTGAGAATGTATGTGATGGATAAGCCATCTAAGTGGGTATATTACTTGCACTTGGTTGAGTTTTCCTATAATAATGGGTATCAAGCTTCATTGAAAATGAGCCCATTTTAAGCTCTGCATGGTAGGAAAGGAAATACTCCAGTGAGTTGGGACAATTGAGCAGATAGAGTGGTACTTGGGCCGGAGTTTCTCAAGGAAATGGAAGACCAGATGGTTAAGATTAAGTAGAATTTAAAGGCATCTCAAGATATACAGAAGGTTTATGCCGAAAAGAATAGGAAAATAAGAGAATTTAAAGTAGGAGAGCATGTTCTTTTGAAAGTAAAGCCCAAGAAGAGCTCTTTGAAGTTTGGTAGTTGTGCAAAGTTGGCTGCCAGATTATATGGTCCATTTGAGATATTTGACATCATAGGGTCAGTTGCATACATGCTTGCATTGCATGTTTCCCTGAATGTGCATATTGAGTTATAAAGCCCGTAAAAGTTCAGTGGACCTTCTATGGTACTGAAGATGATACCTGGGAGCATGAAGATGACATGTGGGCCAAGTACCTGCATATTTTTGAACAAATTTTTTTGATTCTTGTTTTGTATATGCACTGAGGACAGTGCCAAAATAAAGGAAAGGGGATGTAACACCTCGGTTTTTGAGTCCCCGTATTAAATAATGTATTGTTACATTATTGAGAGGCCAGAGTGCCCAAAATTATTAAAAGGTCAGTGTGCCTAATAAATGTAATGTGTGATCATTATTAATAATAAATACATCATTGGTTGCTAGACGAAAAAGGAATAGAGTTATAGGGGGCTATGATTCCACAAGAGAGGAGGCTTGAGGGGCTAAGTGTTTTTTTCATTTTTTAATTACCCATTTTGTTTAATGGGGGGGGGGATCGGTTACGTGAGCTCTTTGGGGGAAGGCCAAGAGGTTCTTGATCCCCACGTATTATAAAAACTTGTCCCTGGTCTCTGGAAGGGGTTCCCTTAGTTGGCTAATTCTCTCATTTGTTTTGGTCATTTGCTCACTCTCATTCACGTCCCCATTCTGGTGTTGTTGTTGGTCATGACTCGCCTCACGCGTTCATTCACCCAATTTGTTCATTATTCATCCTCTCTCATGGATCCTGCACTCCATTCATTCCTTCACTCACTCATATTTCCTCATTTGTGTTTGGCTTGGGAAAGTAAATCGGACCATTGAAGAACAACCACGGTTTTTTTGGTTGTAGAGATTGTTGGTGTAAATCAGTCATGATTTGAGGCCTGCATGTCTGAGATGCTTGGCATGTGTTCATATTTTCTCACAGTTGAAAGTCCTAAGAGTCCTAGCATGGAGATTCTGGACCAGCTGCATTGGAGCCCTGGAAGGAGAAGGATTTCCTCAGGGACTGCGTGGCAGAGGAGGGTGGAGGTCCATTCTCTTGGGCAATGCAGGATGGGTAGAAGAGAGTTGGGTACTTGGATTGTTGTGAGTGTTGGAGAAGCCTCTAATATATTGAGTGTTGACTGGTTTGGGAAGCCGACTAACACTCCGGAACCGTCCTTATGGATTCACATCCCTGGCTCGGGGGTGACATTGTTGTTGAGACTTGGAACAAAATTGTCTATGGTTGGGTTAAACATCCTTGGTCTGTAGCCAGTTGGTGGTTCTCTTCTATAAAAGATAAGTTCTATATGTTATGGTTTCCTTTGCTTGTGTATTAAATTATTATATCTGAGATTTGTACTTATAATATGCATGCTTGCTAGTTAATGTTGTGCATGGTATATTGTGCATGTATTTTATGTTGTAGTATGAATCTTGATCATTGCATGTATGTATTTCATTCTTCTTTATTAACTAATTGTTATCAGAGATTTGAAATCAGCAAAGAGGTGCATTCTTGGTGTGGCATGCCCGGCCTGTGGGAGGTTGGGTATGTTACACTTAAATTGGCATACAATTGGTGTTCTCTTAATACTTGCAACACCATCCTCAAATGTCGCTCATATTCTTGTTCTGTCTTGGAATAGATAAATTTAATATCATCGAATGTAATACCTCTATTTCAACCAGCTTGTAATTAATCATTACTTATGATTACCATGCTATGGCATGTGAACAATGTAAATGTATTATTGTTTAGATTGTCAAAAAATGACTGTGGGGGTGAAGCCTTGAAGTACTGAACATGGTATCACTAGAGGAAAGAGAGAGGAAACTGTATAGAGGGTTCATTATGTTAAATGACCCAAATTATCCTTGTTGAAATAATAAGACTCATCCTGATCCCAAATAAAAATCATTTAATGAAAGAAGGACTGGTGTTTGAACAATAATCTACCCCAATGAATGGAAGCATGGAGGGTTTGGTTGAGGAGACAAAAAATTGTCATCCAGAACACAGTTTCCTACAGGCCCGGATTGACCTGAGTTCCTTTTGATAGAAGGAACAGGACAAGTCCAGAACCTCCCTAGGTAAAAAAAAGGAAAGGGTGTGCAAGAGAAAAAAGGATACCATTCAGAAAGAGGAAGAGCGTGTGAGGCTCTCTATCTCAAAATAAAAATTGAAGGATTAATTTATTCTGGTTACTCTAGAGAACCAGAGGAGGAATTTAGTCTATGAGGAATAGAATCGTTGAAAGTAATGAGCTAGTGTGTGCAATAGAAAGATCATAGAACTCATGGAAGACTTATGAATTGGAGCATAGAAGACCCGAAACCCATACTGGAGAAAAAGAGGGTCATGGACTTGGTTTTGGATGGAAATAAACCATTGTTGGAAGGAGAGGGCATCGAGGGACGGTGTAGTTGTGAAAGGACTCTCTTGCACAGAGGAAATCCAACTGGCAAGGCATCTGATAAACCCCATGGAGGCCCTGAGCTCAATGGGGAAGAAGGGGGACTTCTACTGTTGCCAGAGAGGTGGAGGAGAGTAACCTCCCCGATATCTTTCTTGATTTTGGAAAGAGAACCCAGAAAACCTGACCTATGAAGAAGGTCATGAGCTTGATGCTGAGAAAGCACTTGATAAACCTTGTAGAGGTTTTGACAGAGAGAGGATCTCTGAGAAATTTGCAGAATTTTCCCTACTTATATCATGCCTTCGTATGGGGGTGGCCAGAGTTCTAAGATTGAATGCCTCTAAGCCTATGGTTGGGTGGAGAGGCGAAAGCCCATAGTCAGTTGGTTGGATGCAACTTCTAATAGATAAGTATTTCATATACCTTATGCACTTGAATTGAAATGGATGATTTGAATGCTTGTATTTGTGATACACATGTACATACTTGATATAGGAGGGTGATGGTATGATAGTGTGTCAAAATCTCCCTCGTGTGAAATTGATTGTAATAATGCTTATTGTTCTTTTGTAAACTGTTGCTTTTGAATGGTTGTAAGATGACAAGTTTTGGTCATTGCGTTGGTTGGAAAATCCTTAAGGTGTTTTCCCAAGGATCAACTTCACAGTTCTAGAGTCGGGATAGACTCCATGGGACTACTACAGTCTTGTTGATCCCTCAAAAATACCTTTCCCTATTATAGAACTTGATTTCTATGAATGGAAGGCGTTTCCTTCAAACCAGTCATCCAAGAGACCACGGGCTCATGCCCACGGACTTAACCAAATCTTGGCTAATAGTTATCATTGTATCCTCTGGAGCTTGACAAAGTTCCATAGGACCAGGACCATGGAACCCTTCGCTACACTAAAAAAGGATCTAAGTTATTCAGGACTATGGGAGTCCAGAGCTCCGGGATGAATGAACATTGCAACATCCTAAATGCACCAAAGGTGACGTGTCGAACCGGTAACTTGACGGTTGACCGACAGTTGGCGGTCATTTACCCATTATCATCGGATTCATCCCCTTGTTAAACCACGATCCACTTATTGATTGTGAAGTAATGTGAGCCATAGATCTGAGGATATTCAATATCTCACCTGACCATTGGATCTATGTCGTGGTCAGTCCGGCGTTGACCACTCCGGGAGAAAAAGGGTATTAAACAGTTGGAATCCTTGAACGTAGAAATCGCGAAGCAATGCGATTCATGGATCTAAGGATCCTTTGAGATCCTTCTTAACCTTTAGATCAAGTATTAGTGGAAGGATATAGTAAGGGAAGGGATGATCGACAACAAGCAGTCATTCTGCCTTATGATCCTCCCAGTCAATTACCCCCAGGAATAAAGACTTAGGATTTCCTGGATCATTCTCAGGGAAGATTATGGGTCGTCCAATCATTATTCAAATCTTCGACTAAACCCCACTTCAGGTGATTCAGGATGCAAGGTGTGAAGTTTCCCCAAAGGCCAAACACTGGATTGATGTTAGCAGATGATGTGGCCAAAGTACATGGTGGATTCCGATCGTATGACATAGTTGACGCATGTCATCTCATGGTTAAGCCACGTGTCTTACTAACTCATCGTATATGGTATAAGGTCGTAGAGACGGGTGCCACATGTCAAGGTGGCATCATCACCACGTATCTTCTAGGTGGAATATGGTAGTAGGGACACTCGTGAAGAATTCCACATATGCAAGAGGGACCCGCTCTGGGAGTTCTGTACTTTAGAACTCCCGGTGTTTTGAGTGCTAAGATGCAAGCTCCAAAAGGGCCGAAGGTCGTCGCCATGTGGTAGGACTCTGGGAGTTTGTGATTTTGGAACTATAGTTGTTTGGAGTGCTAAGACACAAGCTCCAAAAGGAACAAAGGTCGGAGCCATGTGGTAGGACTCTGGGGTTCGGGACTCCGGAGGATTTTCAAATAGAGAAAAGTGGTTGAAGCATTGAAGTGTCGAAGTATCGAAGTTTCCCAGGTTGTAGTGTTAATCTCTGATAGGACGGGCCCATGTGCATCATGGTGATGTGGCATGTCTTGATAGCTCCATGTGTTATCATGGGATTTGACACGAATTAGGTTTGCCACCCCACCTCTCTAGTCAATTCCAAGAGATGTGTTAAGTGCAGGCAAATCTTAATCATTATATTCAAAGGTGGACATAACTCCATCATATTTTCTGGAGTAGAGAGAGAGGCTCTTAGACTTCAGGTCTCCGTGAAGATTTAGTGTTGTACAAAAGAGCATGGAAAGACTGAAGTCCGGAGAACTAGGTTCCAACATCGGTCGCATGGTAAGGAAAAAGGGAAAAACAAGAAGCATTGAGGTTGGGGAAGTGAATAATCCCACGACGAATCGACAGATACTTTCCCCTGCAAACCCATCTTCCATGGCCACATCATTTCCAAAGGATGATGATCGGGGCCACGAGAGTGCCATGTTGGATCATACGAGGAAAGAGAATCCACGTGGTGAAGGCGGTGGCCATTGTCAAAAGACACCCCGAAAACTTTAGAAGGCCATAACTCTCAAACCAGAACTCATTTTTGGACGAGTTTATAGTCATTGGAAATCTCTCCAACATAAGGCAATGGTGCTCTTATCTAAGGGATTCAAGAAGCTGTGAAACTGAGGAAAAATTTACACCCCATCCCTTAAAAAGGTACATAAGGTTCGGGTGTGTTATAGAGTGGTATCATAGCGAGCAACAACACTTGGTCTGCTTGGGCTCACGAAAGAGTCAAGTGATTTTTCTTTCTTAAACAAATTTAAGGGAGAGGACACCCTTCCCTACCCTATCTAGTAGAGCATGATTCAAACACAGAAATGGATGGGTTGGAGAACAGTCATAAGACTATTTAACCAAGGCTAAGATGATCTTGTTGATAATATTATTGTTGTATGGAAATTATCTACATAAGTTCCTTGAGGAGAAGGATGCATATTAAAATTCAATTGGGATTTTACCTAACGAGAATGAATAATTCTATACTATGGCAGAAGAAGCCTATCATTTCTTTTGGATAATGATAATCATTCCTACAAAAGTGGGATTATGTCGAGGGGCATTAATAATAAAACTTGGATTCAATGGCATAAACCTGTTTTAAGGAATACTCAAGTCCAGAAGGAAAATGGACTGAATAGGCAACAAGAATTGCCTAAAAGTGGGCTTAATGAAGCCTCTTTTAATTAAAAGTGTTGATTAAATGAAGGATTTGGAATTGGGAATACAATCCTCCATGTTTAGAGGCATTATGGAAGTAGGTGAGATCAACCTATTTGACCTGTCGTAACTGGAAAAATTTCTACTGGGGTAATCACTCTTTGCAAAATAAAAGAAGTCACGTGGACTAAGAATGAACCTCATGGAAGAAGTGAAATGACATGAGAAAGTTCAAAATCTCATGGTTGTGCTAGGGGAGTGTGTATCCCTATTAACTTAAAGGCGTGTATATGCAACAGGAATAGGTCTGGTGACCATTTTCTGAAAAGGGAGAGCATGTGCAACTCTTTGGTTCCGAAGGGAATTGAGAAACAAATTTGTTTATGAGTATAGGAATTATTGGGCAGCATTTCTCTAATCAAGATGATAAATATAGCTGCAGAAATATGGAGTGATTGAGTGAGAAATCACTGCATCCTCCCTTGCTTGGTGGATAGAAAACTAATCTGCCATAATTCTTGTGGGAGGAGGAGAGTGGCCTTCGTCCCTAGTTGTTGTTGAATAGAAATATTAATGAAATGTTTCTCCTGAATGTGGTAAAGGAAGTGTTGGGACACTTCTATATGACCAATGGGTTAGGTTGACATCCATAGGTGGATGGTATCCATATAAGGTATGGATTGATATGGTCGATTAGTAGTGAGAGGGAATCCATAAAAGGATTCCCTCGATAAAAGGTTTGTTAACCAAAATTGGTTTGAGGCATGAAAAAAGAAGTAGCTTGATAAGGTGTCTTGCTGTCTTAGGCATTGTTGGAATTTTCCATATGGTATTTTTGGATTGTTGAATAACTTTATAGTAGTTGAGGCAAAGAAAATTCCTCCTTGTTGGTTGTTTTCGTATGGAAAGGGGGACATAGTTATGATTATGTCTGTTAAACTTTCCATGTGGATATCATGTAAACGACTGCAAGCCCTCAATAGAGAGGGAAGCTCAATGTTGAGTATCTCTATGAGACTTGTCATAATAATGGCAGCAAGATCCTTGGGAGGAGGATCTCGAAGTCTAGTATGTCCATGTGTATGAATGACATGGAAAAGGTTCAAGAAATGAGCTTGCATGATGAATGTTTGGCTATGTTTATATGTGCTTGAGTGCATGGATTTAATGCATTGTGAGGTTTCTTGATATGAAAACTGATATTAAGACCAAATAGATATGAATGATATTAAATGTGCAAGTGATGCACATGTATGATGTAAGCGTATATGTATACTAAAGGCACGATGTGAATTCCTGGATGAGTGAAATGTGAGGCAAGAATTGCACTTGCCAAGATTAAATGAATACCATGGATGCATGGCTAACTCCATTTTGAAGAGTCATGAAAGTTCTTTTTTGAATGATAGCTTGAGGGGAATGTGTTTGATTCCATCATGAAAGGATAGTATAAATAGGTGAAAGAGTAAATGAGCAAGGATGCTCTGTTGTCATAATAAAAGGAAACATGATTATGCCTTTGAGGATCACATTAGAACAATTATGAACAATCATGAGTTAAATGATTTTAATGAAAAGATGTATGTGCGTTGTAAAGTATACCTATGGTAGATACACATAGGCTTATGATTATGCATGTGGTTAAGTGCATCATGGATGTAAGTTAACAAAACAAGGAACGCATGGATAAATAATCTAGGTGCATAACAAAGATGCATGTTTATATTCCTTATGGAATATTTGGTAAACAATTGAAGCTAACTCAAGGTTGAGGCCATCAAAGATAGTGATGGATATGCAATAAGGAAGTTTCATGCCGAAGGAGTTCCCTATGAAATGTGTAAGGACTCTGTCAGGAGAACAAAGTCACAACCTTAATGACTGTTGAGAATTGAGTAGTGGGTTGCAAGCATGTATATATATATATATATATATATATATATATATATATATATATATATATATATATATATATATATANGATTACATTTAAAAGTAAAAAAACATCATGCATTAAAGGAAGAATAACAAATGAATGTTGATCATTCTAATAACTAAATGGTAATGTGTAGAATGCACAGGTACATGATGCATTATGAACAATTTTTTTTCTATTGGAGCATGCTAATGTATCCAATAGGTTAGGGTGAGACTAACCAAGGTTGCTCAAGGAAAAGAGCAGGAAGATCCCAACAAGGAGTAGATTGCATGAGAAAAGAAGGGAAAAGGGGGAATACTTTTCTCACCCTAGAAACTCTGAATTGTTCAACAGAGTTGTAAGCCTTGGAAGAGCAGTTGTGGAAACAAGTACAACTAGAAAAAGGAAAATAAATAAATTAGTAAGTTTGAATGAATAGGCTTGGTTAAGCCGTGATAAGTAAAGGTAGTGAGGCCTTGGAAAATAATTCAGTTGGACAGAAAGTCCATGGCCGTGTAGAAGGAGTTGGACAAGGGAAGAGTTCCTTGACCCCTTCCTTGTTGTTTATTGTATTTCTCTAGTATGAGAGATTGATTTACTAATGAAAGTAAATGTTTTGACATCATAGTGATCATGGTTTTATAACTGTAGAAACAATTGAGAATTGTTTGTGTTGAACTCATGAAAACATTAAGGATAATGTGATGAAGTGCATAAATATATGCTAGGACATATATGAAAATGTTTTATTGATTTGAATGCTATGATACAATAATTTTCATTTTACATGATGACTAATATATTTATGATGTATGTCATGTGTAGAAAGAAATTGGAGTTGTTGAGAAAGACAGTTGCCAATGATGGACAACCTCAAGCAGAGGATGACTATGAGAAGGTTGTCGTTAAAATATTGTTGAAGGGACTTTGGGAGCCCACTGGAGAACTATTGATGAGGCAAAAATTAGAAAATAGGTGCTAGTAGTCGGAACATGTATAAAAGTGTTCATGCCTGTGTGGCATAAGGTATGGATGGATTTGGTAAGAATACCCTCTAAAGTATTTTAATTTCTTACCAATATGCAAATAATTTTGAGTGGTTGTTGTATGCCATTGCTACCCAAGCAGGGTAAGATTCAGGAAAGAAGAATTTGAATAATAAAGAAAGGAAGTCTATGTCAGTAAAGGATGAGTTATAATCCTTGCAAGAAAATTCATGAGTAAGGAGTACCATGGGTACAATGACCAACCTAGTGATATTGGGAATAAAGGTGCTCATAGTTAGCACATTGCATGGAATGCATTGAGGAAATGCATGTTCGCATAAGAGGGAAAACAATGCATTTTCCATTGAGGAAGGAGGACCTTCCAATACTCCACTTGAATTGTGTAGTTGTTAAAGAAAAGAAAATTTGGGTGGCCATGAGTGATGGCACCCTAGTTACTAATGAAGGAAGAATGCTTGGGTGCATTCAAGAGAAACTCTTAGTTTCATATGTGTTGATTTGGGATCATGATCAACCTATAGCAGGAAGAAAAGTCATGTTTAAATAATGAACGAGAATGAATAAGCCATATGGTGAAGATGTTGGTTGAGCTCCAACACACCATGGCAAAGTGCTTGTCATAAAGTGTGGCAAACTGGAAATCAATGCAAGGGTGCATTGGGTATGAATGTGGCCATGAATATTGGCACTTGATTAAAGTAATTTGATATTTGAATTGCATTGGGAAAATTTAGTATGTTGAAAGGATGCATACATAAATAATGATATTTCATTTTTCTTTGTACCCTTGAAAAGATGAAAATGACTTGGGCTATTAGTATGCATAGTTTTGAAAGTATAAAGTGCATGAAAACTAACAATTTGTTTGGCTGAGGAATGTTGAAATTGCAGGAAGAAAAGGGTCTTAGATATGGTAATGTTCTAAACCCATAAGGAAAACCAATTGCCTACTGAGCCAAACTGCAAGGAATGGTATTTCCTTTTTGAGAAAGTGAATTTGATTGTTAGTATGCACATTTCTGAATTGTTTGTGAGCCACTACAAGTGTGCGATGAAAATATAATGTGCATGAGAACTAACATTTTGTTTGGCTGAGGAATGTTGAAATTGCAGGAAGAAAGGGTCTTGAATATGGAAGTATTGTAAGCCCATAATGAAGACCAATTTCCTATTGAGCCAAACTTCTATGGGAAGGTGACACAAAAATATATGTTTAGGGAGGACATATGAAGGTTGTCAAAGATGGAAAGCATGAAAAATGCTAATATTGAGACATGTGAACCCTTTGTTAATCCATGATCGCCCTATAATATGTTGTGTTGTGGAAACAAAATCTGGAGGGACGCCTCGGCAAGGAAATTTTGAGGGACGCCTCAAATGTAAGGCTCAATGAAGTCTTTATAACTCTTCTTGTGTGAGAAAGCCTTGGCAAGGAAAGATGGATCACCCGAGGGAATGTATAGCAGAGAAGGGTATGTCTGATGCTTGGCCTAGAGGGTGAGTGACCGCAAGGAAGAGGAGACTTTGATCATTCTTATAAACTATTGATTTGGATCATGCACACAATGGGTATGTCAAGGAAAAACAATGATCCAAGATAACAAGACAACATATGGATGCAAATCCATGAACTGTACATATAAGTATTATGTTGGATTATCAAATTTTTCTCTTGAATTTTGAACAACAGTAAGATGTTTTCGCATGAAATTGTGATTAATATACTTGTTGTCCAAAATTATTGAAGGAAGTTGACGAATGCCAAGGGTTTGGAAAGGAACTGACCAAGAAATAGGATCAAGATTTATGAATCAGTTGAATGACAAAGGCATGACAGGTGTTACTGAGGAAGAACATTGAGGACAATGTTCCTTTGAAGGGGGAGGGGATTGTAATACCTCCATTTTTCCCAGCTTGTAATTAGTCATTACTTATGATTACGATGCTATGGAATGTGAACAATGTAAATGTATTATTGTTTAGATTGCCAAAAATTGAATGTGGGGGTTAAGCCTTGAAGTACTGGCCATGATATGACTAGAGGAAAGAATGAGAAAATTGTAGAGAGGGTTCATTATGTCAAATGACCCAAATTATCCTTGTTGAAATAAGAAACCCCATCCTGATCCCAAAGAAAAATAAGTTAATGAAAGAAGGACTGGTGGTTGAACAATCAACTACCCCAATGAATGGAAGCATGGAGGGTCTGGTTGAGGAGATAGAAAACTTTCAGCCCGAAGTACCACAGAACGCAGTTTCCTGCAAGTCGAGATCGACGCAAGTTCCTTCTGATAGAAGGAACATGCCAGGTCCATAACCTCCCCGGGGAAAAAAAGGAGAGGGTGTGCAAGCGAAAAAAGGATATACCATTCAGAAAGAGGAAGAGCACATGAGGCTCTCCATCTTAGAAGAAGAACTGAAGGATTAAGTTGTTCTGGTTACTAGAGAGAACCAGAGGAGGAATTTGGTCTCTAAGGAAGAGAATCGTTGAACATAATGCACTAGCACATGAAATAGAAAGATCAGAGCACTCCTAGAAGATTTTTGAACTGGAGCATAAAAGATCCGAAACCCGGACTCGAGCAAAAGAGGGTCACGGAATTGGTGTTGGATGGAAAGAAACTAGTGCTGGAAGGAAAGGATGTTGAGGGACACTATAGCTATGAAGGGACTCTCTTGCATAGAGGAAATCCAGCTAGGAAGGCATCTGATAAACCCCATGGAGGCCCTAAGCTTAGTGGGGAAGAAGGGAGACTTCTACTACTGCCAGAGAGGTGGAGGAGAGTAACTTCCCCAATACCATTCTTGAGTTTGGAAAGAGAACCTAGAAAACTAGACCTGAGAAGAGGGTCATGAGCTTGATGCCGAGAAAGCACCTGATAAACCTCACAAAGGTTGTGACAAAGAGAGGATATCTGAGAAATTTGCAGAAGTTTCCCTAGTGATATCATGGCTTGGCATGGGGGTGGCCATAGTGCTAAGAGTGAATGCCTCTAAGCCTATGGTTGGGTGGAGAGGTGAACACCCACAGTCAGTTAGATGGCTGAAACTTGTAATAGATAAGTATTTCATATACCCTTTGCACTTGAATTGAAATGCATGATTTGAATGCTTGTATTTGTGATATACATGTACCACCTAGATATAAGAGGGTGATGGTATGATATTGTGTCAAAATGTGCTTCGCGTGAAATTGATGGTAATAATGCTTATTGTTCTTATGTAAAATGTTTCATTTGAATGGTTGTAAGATGACAAGTTTTGACCGTTGCGTTGGTTGGAAAATCCTCAATGTGTTTTCCCAAGGATCAACTTCACAGTTTTAGAGTTGGGACAGACTCCACGGGACTACTATAGTCTTTCTTATCTCTCAAAAATACATTTACCTGTTATAGAACTTGAGTTATGTGAATGGAAGGCGCTTCCTTCAAACCATTCGTTCAAGAGACCATGGGCTCATGCCCATGACCTTAACCAAATATTGGCTAAGAGTTATGAGTGTAGCCTCTAGAGATTGACAAAGTTCCATAGGACCAGGACCATGGAACCCTTCGCTACACTAAAAAAGGAGCTAAGTTATTCGGGATGTTGGGACTCCAGAGCTCTAAGGTGAATGAACATTGCAACATCCTAAATGCATCAAAGGTTACCTGTCGGACCCGTAACTTGATGGTTGACCAAAAGTTGGTGGTCATTTACCTGTTATCGTGGGATTAATAGTCCCCTTGTTAAACCTCAATCCACTTCTTAGTCACGAAGTAATGAAATTTATAGATATGAGGATATTCAGGATCTCCCTTGATAGTTGGATCTACGTCATGGTCAATCCGACATTGTCCACTTTGGGAGAAAAAGGGTGTTAAATGGTTGGAATCCCCGAATGTCGAACTCGCGAAGTAACACAAGTCATGGATCTAAGGATCCTTCGAGATCCTTCTTTACCTTTAGATTGAGTGTTAGTGTAAGAACAGATTAAGGGAAGGGATGACCATCTTCAAGCGATCATTCTGCCTTATGATCCTCCCAGTCGGTTACCCATAGGACTAAAACTTAGGATTGCGTGGAGCGCAAAGCCATGAATCCCTGTCAGTCATTGGATAAAACCATGGAATATTATGGGTTGTCCGATCATTATTCGTCTCTTCGGCTAAAACCCACTTCAGGTGATTCAAGATGCAAGGTGTAGACTTTCCCCAAAGGTCGGAGTGATGTCAGTTGACGATGTGGCCAAAGTACATGGTGGAATCCAACCGTATGACAAGTGTCATCTCATGGCTAAGCCACATGTCTTAATGACTCATCATATATGGTATAAGGTCGGAGAGATGGGTGAAACATGTTAAGGTGGTGTCACTGCCATGTATATTCCAGGTGGCAGATGGTAGTGGGGACACTTGTGAAAAATGCCCCATATGAAAGAGGGACCCGCTCTAGGAGTTCGAGACTTCGCAACTCCAGGTGTTTGGAGTTCTAAGACACAAGCTCCAAAAAGGTCGAAGTCCGTAGCCATGTAGTAGGACTCTGGGAGTTCAGGACTTCGGAACTCCGATTTTTTGGAGTGCTAAGATGCAAGCTCCAAAAGGGCCTAAGGCTAAAACCATGTGGTAGAAATCTAGGGCTCGGTACTCCATAGGATTTTCAAATAGAGAAAAATCATCGAAGTGTCGAAGAACCTAATTTTCCCCGGTTGTAGTGTCAAGATTTGATAGGACGGGCCCGTGTGCATCATGGTGATGTGGCATGTCTAGATAGATCCACATGTTATCATGGGATTGGACACAAATTAGGTGTGGGACCCCACCTCTCTAGTCAATTCCATGCAATGTGTTAAGTGCAGGTAAATATTAACTGTTAGATTCAAATGTGGACAGAACTCCATCATAGATTCGGGAGTAGAGAGAGAGGCTCTGGGACTTCGGGTCTCCGGGAAGATTTATTTTTGTACAACATAGCATGGAAAGGTCTAATTTCGGAGGAATAGGTTCTAGCGTCGGTCGCATGGTAAGGAAAAATGGAAAAACAAGAAGCATTGAGGTTGGGGAAGTGAATAAGCCCGCAATGACTTTCCCCTATAAACCCATATTCCACGACCACATCATTTCCAAAGGATGACGATCGGGGCCACAACAGTGCCATGTTGGATGGTATGAGTAAATCAAAGACATGTGGTGAAGGTGGTGGCCATTGGCCAATGACACCCCAAAAACTTCAGGAGGCCATAACTCTCAAACCAGAACTCAGTTTTGGACAATTTTATAGTCATTGGAAAGCTCTCGGAGAACAGAAGGCAATGGTGCTCTCATCTGAGGGATTCAAGAAGTTGTGGAACCGAGGAAAAAATTAACCCCATCCCTTAAAAAGGTACTTAGGGGTCGGGTGTGTTACATCCAAGAACACAATTACAAACTTATCCAGGAAATCTCTGAATACCCCACTCAACAGAAACATAAATGTAGTTCGTGCATTTGTCAAACCAAAAGGCATCACCACAAATTCATAGTGTCCATACCTTATCCTAAAGGTTGCTTTACTAGTGTCTTCTTCTTTGATTTTCACTTGATGATATCCTAACCTCAAGCCAATCTTGGAGAATATATTTTCTCCTTTCAGTTGATAAAAAAGATCATTAATCCTTGGCAAAGGGTATTTATTGTTGACTATAACTTTGTTTAGTTGTCTAAATTCAATACATAACGTCAACATTCCATTTTTCTTCTTGACAAAGAGAACTATGGCACCCCAAGGAGATACACTTGGGCATATGTACCATTTATTTAACAATTCTTCTAATTTCATTTGCAACTCTTTTATCTCTGGTGTGCTCATTTTGTAAGGAATATTAGATATTGGGGAAGCTCTAGGAACTAAGTCAATTGAGAAATATATGTCCCTCTTTGGTGGAAATCCTGGTAATTCCTTAAATACATCTTTATACTCTTTCAAGACTGGATAATCTTCGAGACTTGGCTCATTATCCTTCATTGGCTATTCCATGTGGGCTGCATATATCTGGAACCCTTTTCTAAAAATTCTTTTTATTTGTAATGTTCAAATCTCTCAGACGGATACAGGCCTTGGAATTTCTTGTATTGTCCTTGAATTCCCTTCCTCATAAAGACATGTGAAAACCTTGTTATAGCATTCTAAAACAACACGATGATTTTCTAGCCAATCCATACCAATCAAGTAGTCATATGACCCAAGTGGTATTATGTTCAAATTTTCCTTAGTGTTAGTCCCATTCATATTTATAGGGAATTCTTTAACAAGCTCATTATTTCTTCTCTTGGTCCTAGTAGCTAGTTGGACTAACCAAGACTTTTCATGTTTACTTTTCTTCAATTTAAATATTTCAATTAGATTTGGATCTATATAGCTATGGCTAGCTCCAGAATCGATTAAAATAACTATGGGATCATTAAAAATCTTAACTTCCACTTCAATCATGTGGGATTGATAGTTTTCTTTTCTATTGTCCAAGGCTACATAAATCTTTGGCATGCTTTTTCCCATGACCTCTATTGTCTCCTCCTTCTTGACGCTATGCACAATCTTCATCTTATCTCCTCGTTGAGGACAATATTTAGACATGTGATCTCCTTCACATCCCCAACACTTTATGGACCATTTCCTTGGCCTCTTTCCCAAGAAATCCATCATTTTCTAATCACCTTGAGATGGTTTCCCTTGTTGATATGATTGAGATATATTTCTGACGAAAGGTGGCTTGAATCCATTCTTCCTTTGATCCATATTTCCTTTCATCTTGTCATCCTATGTCCTTTGGAAAGTTGGCTTTCCTCTATCCTTCTCATACAAATACTTGGCCTTTCTTATGGCTTCTTCTAAATTCTTGGGTTCATTAACTTGAATTTGTCCTTGTAAAAGGATAGCATTCCACTCATGAACCTCTAGATTTTGACCTTCTCATATTTAATGAATCTCACATACCTGAGAAGTTCCAAGAACTTTCTCTCATATCCATCCATGGTCATGTTCTCAATAATGAGTTCAAAGAACTCTTGCATCTTCTTGTCATAATATTGATCTGACAAGTACTACTCCTAAAAATGTTTTTTGAACTGCTTCCAAGAAATTATTTTCTCATCAAAGTGATTAACATGCTTCAACCGGTCCCACCACATAGATGCCTTCCCTTGAAGGTGGTAGGTTTCAATTTTGGCTTCTACATTTTATGAGTAGTTATGCAATTGGAAATATTTACTCATTCCCAACAACCATGCTTCTGCATATTCACCTTTATTGTTTTCTCCATCAAATGATGGTGACTTGATTTTCCTCAATTCCCCTTGCATGATATCTTACCCATGTCTCCTTCTCGGATTCCTACTTGGGTTTCTTTCCAACCTTGAACGTGCATATATTTTTTTGGTCGACTTCCTTGGGTAATGATGATATTGATGTCTTCTAATACTCCTTGATCATCTATATCCTTCATGATCATCCCTCCTATCATGTGACCAGATATCTCCACTTTCTTGGCACCAGATTCTTGCCTTTTTCCTGAATCCTTCTTAACTTGCTTCTGTAGCATATTTAGGCTTTGAATTATCTCTTCTTGATCCTTCATGATCCTCTCATTATTGGCTTTATATCTATACACTTATTTTTTTTCTCATAGTTACAGGCTCCTTCCTATCTCTTCTCCCATTAGACTTATTCTCAACATTACCCATGCTAGTATGTAGATCTCTAATTTCTTCTCCATGGTTGTAAAAGCCTTGAGCATCCTCCGTGTCTCTATTTCTCATGTAAGAACTAAATTCTTCTTTTTTGTATCTCTAATTCTGCAAGAATGTGCATGCAATAATTGTTGTTAGAATTAAGCATTTTGCAGAATATTTATTAATTATGTTACCACTCATTATTCATTTAAAATTATGAATAATATTAATGTGTTATTATAGAATCTAATTCCTTAAATCAATTCCTCTCTGAAACAACTTTCCAACGGCTGTACTCATGCCTCATTTTGAGTTTTGAGCGAAACGTTACAATAATTACAAGTTGCAATTTCCACTCTTTTGTTGCTACAAAATTCACTTTTATCATTTTTGAAGAAAATATAATGCCAAATCAAAATTATGGGTTGGCATATCTCTTCTACTCCTCAATACCTTTCCAATGACTATTTGGTCACTTCGATTCGAGCTTCACACTGGAAGTTATGGTGGAAAAACAATGAAGAATTATTCAATAGTGCGTTCAACACAGTAGCAATGTTCAACAAACGTCTGATCATTTCTTAATTAGATCTCCATTGTTGATGGATTCATCATGGATCTAAGTCATACCTTATTCTTTACTTAGTCATTTTGAATACTTTGTCGTGGGTTCGGGTGGTCCCATATTTATTTCACTCTTATAACTCCATCCATCCATCAGCCTCACCGATCCTTAGGACTTAGAGAAATCTTAGAAATGTCATTTATTGTATTCATGAACTCACACACTCATGAAATCATGGTCTATACTCATACCTTCCATGAACTTGCCACCAACAATTATATTATTTTCCATTCACGAACTCACTGTTAATTTTAATGACAAAAATCAACAAGCTAATATTATGTCGAACACTTAGCAACCTAGAGATAACTATCTTGCATGAACTTCTGAAATGTCACAAACCCATATTCAAAAATTTCCATAAGAAAAAATACACATTGTTAAGAAAATATGTAGCGGAAAAAAACACAATGAACAACATTCAATAACCGATGAAAAACTCAGAAATTTAGGCAAATGCTAGGGAAAACCCCAATGTGGGGAAAACCATTGAGAGAGAGAGAGAGAGATTATTATTATGCTTCAAGAAAGTACATTATAGCAGCACACTCACAATTTCTAGCCAAGAAAAATACCTCACAACAACAAATTTGTCCCACAAAATTTTTGCCTTGAAAATCGTGCCCAAATCTATACAGTTGTACGGCCTCCTCAAAATTTGTGCCTAGAATTCCATGCCTAGAAGAGTGTTGTACGACCTGCCTAGTACGACCCAGCAACAACAAGAAACCTCTAAAAATCCACCTCGATTTTTGTGCCAAAAGACAACCCTGAAAATCGTGCCCTTTCCTTGTTGTACGAACTGTACGGATCCGTACAGTATGACCCAGCAACAGAAACTAAGGACAACACTCACACAAAAAAAATTCCTTAGGATTTGTGCCCACTTTATCTTGGGAAATGTGCCCACCAAGCTGCTCACTTTCCTCTCTCAAGATTTTTCTGAAAATCTCTCTCAATCTCCTTCATTGTTGTGTCTTGCACACTACCCATTGCATTCTTTTATAAATTTGAAAATGATATTTTCCCTCCAAAGTGTCTTTTCACCTTCCCAACCCTACATCCAAAGGCCAATATCTAATCTTGCCTTTTTCAAGATCAAGGGTCATGATCCATTCCCTCCAAAATGAATCACTTAAAATATTAAAGTAATTTCACTTTATTACATAAGTGCACTTTATGAAATAAAGTCACTTTAAAATTAGAAGGTACACTTATTAAAAAGTCACTTTAATAAAAGAACCACTTATAACAACTTTATTAAAACCCATTACAAAGTTAAGTGTCTGGTAGTGTAAACATAAGGTTAAATTTTCATTCAAGAGAAAATATGTGGAGTACCTCTCGAGCTAAAAAGATAACACTCCCTCTTAGCAAGGGAAGTACTCGTTGCTATCACTATCATCTGGTTCCCTCACATTGTGCTCTATAGGAGCTCCCTCTGAACTTGGATCCATCTTACAGAACTCAAACTATAATATCTTCTCCTAGGGAAAACCTGGAACCCTAAGCTCCTAGGAGAATCCACTCCATCCTGAGCATTGGTTCGATCAACCTAGCTAAGCCTCCTTCCAGTGCTCAAAAGAGACTCACTCTCTTCTCTCGGAATGCAAGACTGGATCCTTGGCACCACCGCAGTCTCAGGAGCCTCCTCATGCTCCTAATCCGACATTGAATCATACACTAAAGGTTGTCCTGTAAACATATACAACCTGTCCACCCGATTACCGATCAGCTGCAGCTCCACCAGGTCCACTCCCTCCCTGTAGATAAAGACATGTTCCCTCTTTAACAATATGCAATATCCTACATCCTCTAAGGCTGAGACTGAGAGCCATTTAACCCTCAACCCTAGAACAAAGAAAACTCCATCAAGCTCCAGGAGTCTCCCATACTAGAGTTGGAATCTAACACTCCCAACTCCATGTACAACTCTCACCATACCACCTTCATTTACCATGTGTCAATCAGGACTAGTTTTTGTGATATTTAGGAATACTTGCCAGATTCTTGTCATGTGTCAAGAGGCTCCAATATCCACAATCCATCTGATATCACCTTCAAATCCTCTACTATTGACATTGGAAACTAGGGTAACCAAAGAAAATTCCATGTTGTACTTTGAAGCAAAGTCCTCCATGGTTGTTGTAGCAGCTATCTCAGGCCCTTTTGGTTCCTTCTTCTTCTTCCTCCTCTCAATACAATGAGAGGGAATGTGCCCCAACTGGTTACAACACTAGCATCTGACTTTACTCAAGTCCCTTCTAGAACTTCCTTTCTTCTTGCTCTTTGCAGAAAGAGCAACATTCTCATCAGCTCCATCTATCTTTTGTTCACTGCTCTGAGATCCTTCCTGGATCTCCTCTTGAGTGAAATCATCCCATGGTCCACTCCAATATGGTAGATGATCATGTCCCACCACACACTTCACGAAGATTTCCCAATCTTTGGTGAAGCCATTTAAGGCTATCCTCACCAACTCAGAATCTGATATGACCTCTCCAACAACAACCAACTCATATTTTACTTGAGCTACCCAGGTAAGATAAGAAGAAACACTCTCCTCCTTACCCATCTAGGTATCGTGCAACTTATTCTTCAAGGCCATCTTCCAGTTCTCATTCTTCGCCTCAAACAAGTTCTTAAGTGCATCCCACATCTCCTTGGCAGTCGATTTCTCAGCCAAGTGTGGGATAAGGTGATCCTTCACCCCATCCAGAATAATCCTCTGATCCTTGGCCTCATTTATCTCATGCAAGTCCAAAGCAACATGATATGTTGAAAGAGCTACAACAACATAGTTGACATAGTTCCAAATCTTGTTCTCCTTGAGAACAACTGACAATCGGACCTTCCACTGCAAATAGTTGGAAATTCCATCCAACCGATCCTCAAATCTAATTCTTGCAGCCATATTCCCTGTCACAACTCAAGGAAAACAATCACAACCTTTCCCTCTTCAACGTTGCCCAAAAATCTCATTGCCCACTGTCACTCAGAGACCAATCTCTGATACCATGTTAATTTTAATGACAAAAATCAGTAAGCTAATATTTTGTCAAACACTTAGAAACCTAGAGATAATTGTCTTGCATGAACTTCTGAAATGTCACAAACCCATATTCAGAAATTTCCATAAGCAGAAATACACGTTTCTAAGAAAATATGCAGTCGAAATAAACACAATGGACAACATTCAATAACCCATGAAAAACTCATAAATTTAGGTAAATATTAGGGAAAACCCCAATTTGGGGAAAGCCAATGAGAGAGAGAGAGAGAGATCTTATTATGATGTTTCAGGAAAGTACATTATAGTAGCACACTCACAATTTCCAGCTAAGAAAAATACCTCACAACAAAAAATATGTCCCACAAATTTTTTTCCTTGAAAATCGTGCCCAAATCCGTACATTTGTATGGCCTCCTCAAAATATGTTCCTAGAAATCCCTGCCCAGTAGAGTGTTGTACGACATGCACAATATGGCCCAACAAGAACAAGAAACCTCCAAAAATATGCCTCCATTTCCATGCCAAAAGGCAGCCTTGAAAATCATGCCCTTTCCTTGGTGTACGGACTATATGGATCAGTACAGTATGACCCAATAACAAAAAATAAGGAAAACACTCACACAAAAAAATTGCATTGGGATTTGTGCCCACTTTATCTTGGGAAATGTGCCCACCAAGCTTCTTACTTTCCTCTCTCGAGATTTTTCTGAAAATCTCTCTCAATCTCCTTCACTGATGTGTCTTGCACACTACCCAATGCATTCTTTTATAAATCTGAAAATGACCTTTTCCCTCCAAAGTGTCTTTTCACCTTCCCAACCCTAAATCCAAAGGCCAAGATCTAATGTTGCATTTTTCAAGATCAAGGGTCATGATCCATTCCCTCCAAAATGAATCACTTAAAATATTAAAGTAATTTCACTTTATTACATCAGTGCACTTTATGAAATAAAGTCACTTTAAAATTAGAAGGTACACTTTATTAAAAGGTTACTTTAATAAAAGAACAACTTTATAACAACTTTATAAAAACCCATTACAAAGTTAAGTGTCTGGTAGTGTAAACATAAGGTTACATCTGCATTCAAGACAAAATATGTGGAGTACCTCTTGAGATAAAAATCTAACACTCACTAACTCACGGACTTGTGGATGTACAATTCTATAATCCTCCTTCCCTAAGACCGTCCAAGAAGTCTTAACACCTAACCATTTTTTTATCTTCGTGGACTCACTGACTCATATTTCTCAGTTTCCTTTCATACATCCATCTGAGAAATATCCATACTTAACCATTTTATGTCTTCACCAATTTCCTCTCATACGTCCATCCAAGAAATCTCCATACATAACCATTTTTCGTCTTCGCAAACTCGTGAGCTCCCGTACTCGTGGACTCATATTTCTCATTTTCCTTCCTTACGTCCATTTGAGAAATATCCGTACTTAACTATTTTTGTCTTCACGAACTCGCGAACTCATATTCCTTATTTTCCTTCCATGCGTCCGTCTGAGAAATCTCCATACTTAACCATTTTCCATCTTCGCAGACTCATATTTCTCATTTTCCTTCCATACGTCCATCCGAGAAGTCTCCATACTTAACCATTCTTTTCAAAATCTTACCACGATTTTGTGGGACTGAAAGATGTCCTGCCACATGGCTCCACATCACCTGCCAATTGTCATTCCATCGACCATTTATCTACCACCATGGCAATACATGTATTTCTTCTTCCACATCAGTTGGCACATGGCCACCGCGTCATGTCGACGTCATCATATGGAAAAATACCGATTTTTTTTTTACTTCACTTATTTTTTGAACTTTTATGAAGAAATCATTTTCATAATTGTTACACATTATTGTCATCATCCCAAGGACCGTTAATGATGTAAACCTATATGTTGCCTTCAGAGGGATCAGTGACCTGAATTCCTAAAGAAAGAAGGGAGAAGAACTTTTACTGAGAGAAGAAGTTGTATTTTCCTTTGTGAAAACTCTATTAAGGAAAATTTCCGCAGGTTGCACTATACACAGGGTGCGAAAATGCCTGATTTTCGTACCTTGCTCTATAGCTAGGGTGCGGAAATTCCTGTGCGTGGGAAAAACGAGCGTCTTCTCGATGCTTCTAGAAGGAGAAGCTTCTATGATGAGGTGGCCTCCGAATGGTTTGGTCTTACTCTCTTTCATGATTTAGTGGGATCATCCTAACCTCCTCACCTTATCCTCTTCAGCTTATAAAAGGAGAGGAGCTCTCATGGAGAAAGTTAGATTGGCTTGTTATTGAGTTTTGTAGCTTGGAGTTTTTGGAGCTTGTATGTTGGCTTTGAGATTTTCTTTGTCAAGATAGATTGTGAGTAGTTATCATATCTACAGTCTTAGAATATGTGTATTAGAAGTGTGTGGGAAGAAAGGAACTGTTGGAAGGAACTTGACGACATCAACGCATCTTGTTGTATCTTTCTTCCACATTATTTAATACAGATATACTTTTCTTTCCTATATGAATGTTATTTGTTCATATTGTATGATTCCTTCATCACGTACATAGTTTCATATCAAATAGACTTTGTTACTCTTGTCTTTGTTGTCTTGTGTTCCTTTGCAGAGATTTCTCCATAAACCTCGTGAAGGAGCTTGGATTGCATTCACGAGTCAGATCTTTGATATTTAAAAGGTATGTTCTAGATCCATTTCTCATTTGATAATTGAAATCTAAGGAAAGAGTAGTGTACTATCTTGTTTTGTTCTAGTTTCGTAGTGAAGCTAGGGGGATTGATTTGTGTCCGCACTTAACAATTAGCCTGATAACAAAAGTGGCGACTCCACTGGGAAACATACTATTTTCCTAGTTTTCCTTGCTTTCTTGCTTTGATTGCTTGGGTTTTGTTTTCTGAGTCTGTGAGTGATCCATCCAGACTCTTTGGATCTGAAAGTTCATTTAGAATCTTTATCCTTTTCCCCATTTTCTTTTGTTTATAGGCATTTCCGCACTGTATTCTATATGCAGCCTACGGAAACCTTAGATCGTCGCACCCTGACTATTTAGACCAGTGCGGACTTTCTGCATCCTACCCCATAGCTAGCCTGCAGAAACCTTTAATCACCGCACTATACCCTACTGCTGGGCTGCGACGTTTCCTGTAAATTGTTTTGGATTGGGTCTTTTTGTCTTCTGATGCCTAGTTTTGTTTTGGTCACCTGGGATGAACTTTTGGAGCCTGTATTTGACTTTTTACAGTCTGCTTGACATTTTTTTAGCTTCTTTTAGCCATATTTTCTTTGTTTTCTTTTGAAAGATTTGGTCTCTTTCTTTGAGTGTCTTTCAGTTACAAAGCATTGTTTTTCTTTAGAATTGTTTGGTGAAAGAATTTTTTTTTCTTTTATTGAATAGTTTGTGTTAAAAGAGAAAATTTGTTTGGGTTGCTTTGTTTTATAGAGATTTGTTATTTCTTTTAGCTATCTTTGAAAAAAAAAAGAATTAATTTCTTGTTTTACATTAGATTGGGGGCATCCTTGCATTTGAAGTAGCGAAATTGCATGATTTTTGGTGTACAGTCTATTTTTCTCATTTCTTGAGAATATTGATATTGATGAGTTTAATAAATTTTGGGACATTGTCCATCTGGGAATGATAAATGTTTTCTCTTTCTCGTAACATAGCTTTCATCGAAATGAAAAGATTGCATATTCATCCCTTTGCATAAATTTCGAGTCGGTCAAAACACCATATTGCCAATGCCATCTTCCTCTTGAGTAACAACAACCTTAAAAATAAAACGCTTATAAAAATTGATTAGACCTTTTTATACTTTCTAGTAGAAAACCTACATTAGATTAGTTGTAGGGATTTGGAATAGGTGTGAAAGATAACCTTCCAAAGCTGCAAACAAACATAGAATCCTATGACAGGGAGTGTTCAAATCCACTTGCAACATTTTGTCCTGGGAAGCCCTTCTCACACAAGGGTCAAACTTGAGTTCGCATTAAGGCTAGCAGAGTTACTCACCCTCCTTTGTTAGTCTTGGTGTAGAGATTGTGTGTATTACGAGGGTCACTTGAATGTATACCCACGATTATGAGTGGAAGCCTTTTGAGTTTATTTCGGGCTAGATACCCTACCATTGCACGTGGATCGAACTGTCGATTGTTTCCCCAAGCATCACTATTGTTCTTGGTAACCTTAGTAGCCTATATCTTTAGAGTCTTACATTAGGTGACTGTGGAGGGGCAAGTCTTCAAGGCACCTAGAATTGACGTTGGCCAAACTCACTCTAGCTCCTTGGAGGGTATACCCATGATTATGTGTGGGAGCTTGCACCAAGGTGTAAGTCCCTTAAGCAGGTCGTCAATGTAACTTTTCCACCCACTCTATCCCAGCCCCTTCTTAAATTTTTCTCGCAACGTTGGATTTCATAACCAACTAGTGTGCTCATTGTGAGAAGGTTTTGTTTGCTTGGTTGCTTACTAGATTTTTAGCATGTGTTGTTTATTTTCCCTAGTGGTCTCTAGGTTGGTTCTTTATTTGATGGTGTCAGTTCCCAAAATGACCAATGAAGGAACCCCTTCTCTATGGGAACCTTTTGTTTTTCCTTCTTATGAAAACATTGGTCCTCCTCACATTGCTACTTTGAGCCTTTCGGGCCTCTTGATTGGATTGCTGGTGTGGTTGTTTTCCACTCGGGTAATCCTGAATGCAGCTAGTGCTTCGTTTGTAAGCACTTTCCCCCAAGAACATCAACCTCATGTTGATCTTTCGCCTTCTTCACCAATAAGGTCTTATTCGCCTTCTTCACTTGCAAGGTCTTCTTCTGTTTCATCTTCTTCGCCAGGTGAAATCTTTGAAGCTAGTAACCCAGTGAATAAGAAGAAGAAGAAAAGGAAGAATAAGAAGAAGAAAAATAAGCAAGGGTCCAAACTTCCAATCATTGTCGACCATGTTGGAAAGAAACCAGTTACTGTTAATCGTGCTGGGAGTGTTGGTGATGCCAAGATCACCCAGACACCGCGTAAGCCCAAGTACCCTTGAAGGCTTTGTAAGGGTAGCCATATTATTAAGGATTTCCCTAGTCTATCCAAGGTCATAGAAGCATGATCTACAACTCCTTGCCAACCAATGTCGTCAGACTCTGAACAACATGATTATGACCTCCCATCAACTAGTCAAGATACTGATGGGAAGAAGAAAAGTAGAGTCAATTTCCCATGCATGTTATACAAACGGAGTCATCTAACTCACCTTTTCCCTTGTATGGATGAAGCCTCGAAATTACTGGAAGACATGACTATTTCAAAACATCAACTTCCAGCTGCTTATCGCAAGCTCACTCTCGACCCACATGTAGTTGATGGAATGATCAATTTGGTCCCTTCATCGGTCAATCTGGTTGATCATGTAGTCAACATGGTCATGTCCTTAGTTGAACCAGTTGACAAAGTGGTTGATCCGATCCCATCCTCAGTCAATCCCACTCTCCCACCAAAGAGTGAAACCCAAGCGGTCAATCCATTTCCACCCATTGACCCCATTCTCCCCTTGGAGAATGAAACCCAAGTAGTTGATTTGATCTCGTCATAGGTTGATCCTACTCTCCCACTCGAGAGTAAACCCGATGTTTCCCATGTTTTTCTCATTGATACAGAATCTATTGTGCTGGGGGGAATTCCTCCTTCTCCCGTGGAACCTCCTCCAATTAGAGGCCATCCTTTTTAATTGGGGTGTGCTAACTAGACCTCGTCTTCCCTCTCACATTCCTTTCCAGATTACAGTATAGGTTTGTGGTCGGGAGGTTCCTCAGACGTTGATAAATGAAGGTGCGTCCATTAGTATTTTGTCCTCTATTGCTTGGAAATCTTTGGGTTATCCTCAACTTGCCCCGGTTATGCAGAATCTGTTAGCTTTTAACAGAAGAACCAGTCAACCTTTAGGGACCCTTCCTCAGTTTACCGTAACTTTGGGAGGGAAAACTGTTTTTATCAATGTCATGGTAGTCGAAGACCCCTTGGATTTTGATTTACTCCTTGGGAGAGATTATGTCTATGCCATGAAAGCTATTGTGTCCACTCTTTTTCATGTGATATATTTTCCTCACGATGGAATAATTGTGACTATTGATCAACTTTCATTCATCAGCCCTGAATTGACCATCAACTCAATAACCTCTTGTTGGCATCCCCACACGATTTCGTTATGTGAACAGGAAATTACATTCTCTATAGCTGCCTACACCTCATTCTTGTAAACATTATCATTTTTAGACGATTACTGGATTAGTATAGTTATTCATTAATGCTTTAAAGATTGTGTTCTTGTTTTGTTTCATGTTTTGATTCATGACTGAAAGTATGAATCAAACATGAAAACTTAGCTTCATATTATGTTTTCTATACAAAGAATTATTTTTAAAGGGTCATTGTGCTTATATTTTATATCTAACACTTGAATGACTTACCTTTTGAATGTTTTGAATATTGATATGATTTCTATGTATTTAGTTGATTTGCATTTGAATTATTGACATTGTTCATGTTTGTATATTTAAAACCTTTGCAAATCAACTATAGTCATGCTAGTTATGAGAATTAATGCACAAGTATTATACCATGTACTTAACCCTTTTGTTGGCAGAGTAAATTGATAAGATTTTTATTATGAGTTGAGGGTTTTTGTCATGCCCTGTACGCAAGGTTTTGTTTACCAGGAACGCTCAAGCCTAAATAACCAGGACCTCGATGTTCATACTATGACTGCGCAAGGGTTTTTACTTGGTTTGTTCCCATTTTATTCTCTCAGATATGTTCCTATTATTCCTGCCATATACACCCAGAGCTATCTTGAGTCACCCCTGTTACAATCCAATAATATTTTTAATGGCTCATGTTGTTCATTGGAGCCAAATGGTCGTCAGGCATTGCTATCTCACAGTGATGTGAATCCAACCAAATAAATCGTAATTGCATGCCAGAGACATGTTTTTGCAGGAGTGATCCTGAGCAAACCGTTACGAATTAGTCCAAAACCTTTAAGACCCATTTCGGAAATGGGGCCATTTACCTTCAACACAGGTAGATTCTTCATAAACGAATCCATTTCGGAGGTATGTTTCATTTTCTGGACTGCATTTTCTTAGAAAATTTGTTTTGCCTAAGTTTTATTTTTCCCCTTTCCTCTCTGTGGGTGTGAAGATATGCAGCAACAGGATGATTTCTATCATAGACATGAGTTAAACCCTGCTATCAAATACCTGTGTGTTTATCCACAAGAGGACCATGCTACCACAGATCAAAATTTTGTTGTTGGTTGAAACCCATTGGGCAAAAAAGCCACGGTCTGTTTTCATGCCTAGAAAGTCATTGGAGGAGGTTTTTAGATGTGATAAAGGATAGGTTTCTCATGCCCCTACTTTTGAGCCAATTCCCGATATTGTACACAAACCAATTGTCAATAAAAACCACAGGAATAAGGAACAGAGTAATTCATATTTAAATTTGTCAAACAAGAGGATTAAGCAGGCTGGATAATACGATCATTAAAAACTCAACCAATTTCACTATTATAAATTCGGATTTATTAGGTGTCTCTTTGGCAAATTGCTGGAATAGTAAATGGTTGTTTTGTTTTGATTATGTTTTAAAAAATAAAAGATTTCATTTTTTTTTTGTTATTTTTTTACTATTTTAGACTAGCTACAGAAACCTGTAGCTTATCTTTTTCTAAAAATTAGTTTGAATTCAAATCATTTTGAAATAAAAATTAGTAATTAGTTGTTAATAATTTATCTGACTTATTCCTGTCTCATTTTCAGGATATGGTAGATCTTCATGATGATCATCTAAGGGGAAACATGTTCGACTTTGCATTTAGATGATTAGTATTTCTTTTATGTTTATTTTGTAAAAAACTTTTATTAATTTTTGAAAAGAAAACAAGTCAGTTATGAGTGGTTGTAGGCCCTCTATGTTTGTAATATTCTGATATCATGGGATCTGATCCTATCCTAAGAGATAGGAAGATGAGATTTCAAAAAAAAACTCTTTAAATACTCTGCATTTTGTAAAAGAAGGTCATCTTGGCCTGGAACCAAAGATGGACGAATGAATTTTAAAACTTAATGAAACAACATACAACGTTTTGGCTTTAGTCCTTTGTGAATGGTGTTTCATTAATGTTTTGTTTTATTTAATATTGATATATTAATATGTTGTGTAGCTTTAGACTCATTTATATGTTATGTTTCAGGATATTCATGTTATAAATATCGTTCATGATTTATTGTTCCAGATATTGACACTGTGATCATCTTTTCAATTTGAATATCATGATTTATTTTTGATGTTTAGTTGAACCATAGATGAATGTATTGCACATAGATTTCTTTGAATGTAATCATTTGCGATCATAAGATCACATAATCAATATGTGTTTCTTTTTTCGTTCATAAATCCCGGCTGCCAATACATTCTGTGAATTTATTCAGAAAATTTTTAGTATAATCTATCGCAGATTTATCTCGTAGGCGTGGCAACTGGATGTTCTTGATTCATACGGAGGCATGGACACATTTAATGAACTAATATCAGGTTAGTTGCTTTGTTTCTAATTTCTGTCTTTTTATGTATTAGTAAAACCATAAAGTTTAGATCAGCTTTGACTATCTGTACATTTGTGTTTCATAACTTAGTTAATGCAAGTTTCGTTAGATTTTTAATTAGAAAATAGAAAATATTCAAATGTGCTTTCTTTATCTGCTCCTTAAAAACAATTATTTTTACATTGATTTCGTAAGTTTCTAGTAAAACTTGCAACTTGTAAATTATGTTCATAAGCAATATTTTTGTGTTTTCTTTCTCTGCTTAAATACATTTATGATAGTTATATTAGAGTGTGTATACAATATTTTAGTTTTAACATTAGTTAGTTATTCCTTTTCTTTACTCTAGGATCTTAGATTGGCTAACGGAGCTATTAAACCCGTCAGAACAGGTTACACCAAATGACTTGGGTTACTTGGACAACCCCGGACCGGACCTGTTCTTCCAGTTGATGTCTTGTCAATTTCGTCGGTCAACAAATGGCACTAGAAGGAGGGCCTGAGGTCGATTTAATGATTAAATGTTTCATCCCTCATCCTTTCATAATTCCATATTTATAAATCCTTCTTCTTTGTCATCTTATAATGCACTACAAGGTAGGTTAGATGACAAGCTAACTATTTGGAGTCAATTTCCTCAAATTCTTAATGGCTCTTGCCCAAATCACTGTGTTGGAACATTCTTTTAATGTCTCATTACCAGTTATTTCCAACAAGAGAGCTGATCTCTTTTCAGAACTCACCTTTGATGGTGAAGGGAACACATCTGCAGTAGACCATATTTCTAAAAATTTTTATAAATGTTTAAGACATAATATCATTCATCCTAATGTTACATGCATTTTTTTGCTCTCACTTTCCGAGGTCGGGTTGAATATTGGTTTGAATCTTTTCCAGCGAATTCGATTCATTCTTTGTCTAAGTTTGTAATTGATTTTTTATCAGATTTTAGCAACTATGATTATGATGAATTAAGTGAAGAATTAAGTTTCTTAAGGAAAGAAAATGGTGAATCATTCAATGATTTTGCAATTAGGTTCATTCATGTTTGTACTAGATTCCCTTTGAAAGAAATGTCGCTTATTAATGAATGGTTTGAATATCTCATTTCTCTCTCAGACAAGCAAGATCAATCAATGGTTAACCAATCTGAATTGAGCACTAACACTCAATCTCAAGATGGTTCAAATTTTGATGTTGATCTTGAAGATTTTGAAGCATCACAATTTTTGTCAACTTCTTTCATTTTGGCAAATCATGAGCAACATCATCTTTTACAAAATTCAATTGTCACATCTAATCATTCTTTGCAAACAATGTCTCCTCCCATCAAAGAAGGAACCTTGACTTTAAAAGATGAAATTTGTCACACTCTCATAGATTTTATAATTGTTTCCAAAATAAAAGAGGTCAAATGTGAAGTTGATAATCATGTAGACGATAAATATTCCCCTAATTTAGTTGAACAAATCCATGATCAATCAGTAGGAGAAAAAATCATCAGGAAATCTTCTATCTCTAGTGATTTTCTCTCAAATTTTCCCTTACACAATGAACCAAATTGTCTCCTAAAAATTGTCTCGTACTCTTTAAAAGAGAATACAAAAGAGGTTGATCAGTTTATACAAGGAGAGGGGACAAAACCAGATTTCAAAACGCATATACCTATCATTCCAAGAGATGCATTTCATCTTCTCAATTCTTCTACATATTATTCCTTGTACCCTAATATTTTTTATCATCATGTTATGCAATCATGTGTTCCAGATCACTTTGGAATGAATTATGCATTATATAATCAAGTACAAATTAATAGAGATTACCGAATAGAAGATAAAGAGGGAAATAATTATGCCCAAGAACATATTAATTTTTATTCTCATCAATTATTTGTGGGTAAATCAAGAAATGATTTGAAAGAGTCCCAAAATGCATCTTCCATTGATTCATCTCAATTTGTGTTTCGAGAAGGATCTAAATTTTTCCATGATCAATTATTTGAGGTTGAAAAGTATAATCGGCCAAATATTACTACCAATGATGATTATTCAAAAATTTTGGTCATTCCATTTAGTTCACCTCAAATAGTTAACCTTGAAATATCTAAGCTCAATGGAAAGTTTCAAGAGAATGAGACACTTCTTTTCCGATCTAGAATCACGATAAGTTCTCGCCATCTTGATCCGACCTTTTTACAAGATTCTTTCCTTGATAGTCTAATACTTTATTCTCATCAGGAATATTTTTCTGATGTGAATTCTTTCAAACAATCCCATGTTAGTAATTGCATGCATTATGATAGGATTGCAGATTGGTTGGAGTATTCATATCTCGAAAAGTTTCGAGGGAATGGTAAGATTATCTTCACTTTATTTAGAGATCAAGGAGGTAACTTTTACACACTCATTTTATATCCTTCAGATGGAGAAAATATGGAACAAAAGGAAGATTGTCAGGAGGATGGGGCACTTTAGTCTAGACCGAGGGTTATCTCAGGTCCCCATAACTCTCACAAACTTCACAATCTCATTTTTTCATATTTTTGTAACCCATATAATGACAAAATTGCAGAATGGCTAGAGGATTCATTCAAAAAGAATGTTCAAGGGAATGGTAAGATCATGCTTGCCTTGTTTTTAAATGATGATGATAAAGGTAAGTATGATATATCTTTGTCATTTTTTGATATACTACCATTCTTGTTAGTAATATTTGATTTTGTTTCCATTGCAGGATTGGTGTTACTCTGATGGCTACATTGGAAGCATGACTTCACGTAGTATCTTCATTTGTTTAGTAGTTAGGGTAGGTTTAGCAGTAGGTTTTATTTTAGCTTTATTTCTCATTGTTTCTCTTTGCAATAATGCAGTCATGAACACAAGTGGGTGCACCAAGAGAACCATAATATGACTGTTGTCAGGGAAGTCCACTTTGACCCTTTTTTTCAGCTCTTCGTTGAACATTTCTTTTCAAAAACGCAGTATCATCATGAAATTTTTTAAATGAAAAGTAAAGAGATAAGTAAATCTAAGCTGTAAATTCAACCCCGACCCAAGGTACCACGAGTAGGAATGCACTCATATTAATGAGGATTTTTTCTATTTTCTTTTAGTCTCTCAAGAGATATTTCGCATGATGATTTCAGATCCACCCTCTTGTAAATATTTTTAATTTTGTTTTTTTGTTTTTCATTTTGGTTCTTTTCATTTTGCTTGTTTTTGGTTTGTTTCTGAAAAATTATGTATGTGTCACCATTTCATTTGTGGAAGGAAAATCAGGACTTTTATCCAAGAGAAACAACTGACTACTTTTCAAAGCACCGTGCTATAAATTGCTAAACTCAGATCAGCAGAAGAAAGTTCTTGCTCAAAACAGTGTTGTTGGTTTCTTTTCAAAATCTCGAAAAGATAACGATTATCATTAATAAACTCTGAACGTTGTCCCTGTTTTTAAGAAAACAACTCGATTATACCTTCCTATCCTTGAGATGGTTTCGTAACAGGAATCTAAGTGTTCAGATCATGGTTAAGATCATTTAAAAAAACAGATGAATTATATGAGATCAATTTCTCTTTTCAAAATCTGAAATTTTCAGTATCACCCCACTCTCTTGAATATCATAAAAGTTTCTGCAAATTTGTAAATTAATTCTAGAGAGTTGAAAGCACTGAAAGGTGTGGGAAGTGTTTGTAAACCTGTCGAGACACTGAATAGGTTTGTTGGCAGCTGGTAAATGAATCCATGATACCAAGGCAACTTTGTCGGGGTACTGAACAGGCCTGCTAGCAGCGAAGCAATGCCGAGTTCAAGAAAATTATCAGGTATGTCCCTTAAAATTGATCCATGAATAAATATGTTCTTCATCATGAGTGGACAACTTTTGGACAGGATGGAGGTATTAGAGTGGGTTAAATGACATCCCTGCCAAGACTATGGACGCCTGCTGACAGCAGTGGCTATTTCAACAGTATCGGAGTTAGTTGCATAAACATCGTTCCTCTCGAAATCTAGATCTGATACCAGATTACACTTCTGACGAAAACACATCTGATGTTGGACTATGTTATCCCCTGAGTTTTTCACGCTTGACGTGTTGTCAGTTGCTTCTCAAATCTTCATTTTTTTTATTCATCCTAACATGAAATTTTGGTGATGCAGAGATAACTGCTTCGCCCAGTAAGTCACCATTGTTGGCATCCCCACACGATTTCGTTATGTGAACAGAAAATTACATTCTCTATAGTTGCCTACACCTCATTCTTGTAAACATTATCATTTTTAGACGATTACTAGATTAGTATAGTTATTCATTAATGCTTTAAAGATTGTGTTTTTGGTTTGTTTCATGTTTTGATTCATGACTGAAAGCATGAATCAAACATGAAAACTTAGCTTCATATTATGTTTTCTATACAAAGCATTCCTTTTAAAGGGTCATTATTCTTATATCCATTTTATATCTAACACTTGAATGACTTACCTTTTGAATGTTTTGAATATTGATATGATTTATATGTATTTAGTTGGTTTCCATTTGAATTATGGACATTGTTCATGTTTGTATATTTAAAACCTTTGCAAATCAACTATAGTCGTGCTAGTTATGAGAATTAATGCACAAGTATTATACCCTGTACTTAACCCTTTTACTGGTAGAGTAAATTGATAATCTTTTTATTATGAGTTGAGGGTTTTTGTCATGCCCTATACGGAAGGGTTTCATTACCAGGAATTCTCAAGCCTAAATAACTGGGACCTCGATGTTCATACTATGACTGCGCAGGGGTTTTTGCTTGGTTTGTTCCCATTTTATTCGCTCAGATATGTTCCTATTACTCCTACCATCTAAAACCAGAGCTATCTTGAGTCACCCCTGTTATAGTCCAATTATATTTTTAATGGCTCCTATTGTTAATTGGATCCAAATGGTCATCAGGCATTGCTATCTCGTGGTGATGTGAATCCAACCAAATAAATCGTAATTGCATGTCAGAGACACGTTTTTGCGGGAGCAATCCTGAGCAAACTGTTACGAATCAGTCCAAACCCTTTAAGACCCATTTCGGAAATGGGGCCATTTACCTTCACTGTGGGCAAATTCTTTAGAAACGAATCCATTTCGGAGGTATGTTTCGTTTTCTGGACTGCATTTTCTCAGAAAATTTGTTTTGCCTGAGTTTTCTTTTTCCCCTTTCCTCTTTGCGGGTGTGAAGATATGTAGCAAAAGGATGGTTTCTATCATATACATGAGATAAACCCTGTTATCAAAGACCTGTGTGTTGATCCACAAGAGGACCATGCTACCACAGATCAAACTTTTGTTCCTGGTCGAAACCCATTGGGCAAAAACACCACGGTCTATTTTCATGCCTAGAATGTCATTGGAGGAGGTTTTTAGATGTGATAAAGGAAAGGTTTCTCATGCCCTTACTGTTGAGCCAATTCTCTATATTGTTCACAAACCAATTGTCAAGAAAAACCACGAGCATAAGGAACAGAGTAATTCAGATTTAAATTTGGCAAACAAGAGGATTAAACAGGCTGGATAATACGATCATTAAAAACTCAACCAATTTCACTATTATTAATTCTGATTTATTAGGTGTCTCTTTGGAAAATTGTCGGAATAGTAAATGGTTGTTTTGTTTTGATTATGTTTTAAAAAATAAAAGATTTCATTTTAATTTTTTGTTATTTTTTTTACTATTTTAGACTATCTACAGAAACCCGTAGCTTATCTTTTTCTAAAAATTAGTTTGAATTCAAGTCATTTTTAAATTAAAATTAGTAATTAGTTGTTAATAATTTATCTTACTTATTCCTGTTTCATTTTCAGGATATGGTAGATCTTCATGATGATCATCTAAGGGGAAACATGTCCGACTTTGCATTTAGATGATTAGTATTTCTTTTATGTTTATTTTGTAAAAAACTTTTATTAATTTTTGAAAAGAAAACAAGTCAGTTATGAGTGGTTGTAGGCCCTCTATGTTTGTAATATTCTGATCTCATGGGATCTGATCCTATCCTAAGAGATAGGAAGATGAGATTTCAAAAAAAAATCTTTAAATACTCTGCATTTTGTAAAAGAAGGGCATCTTGGCCTGGAACCAAAGATGGACGAATGACTTTTAAAACTTAATGAAACAACGTACATCATTTTGGCTTTAGTCCTTTGTGAATGGTGTTTCATTAATATTTTGTTTTATTTAATCTTGATACATTAATATGTTGTGTAGCTTTAGACTCATTGATATGTTATGTTTCAGGATATTCGTGTTATAAATATCATTCATGATTTATTGTTCCAGATATTGACACTGTGATCATCTTTTCAATTTGAATATCATGATTTCTCTTTGATGTTTAGTTGAATCATGAGATGAATGTATTACACATAGATTTCTCTGAACATAATCATTTGCGATCATAATATCATAGTATCAATATGTGTTCCCTTTTTCGTTCATAAATCCTGGCTGCCAATACATTCTGTGAATTTATTCAGAAAAGTTTCAGTATAAGTCTATCATAGATTTATCTCGTAGGCATGGAAGCTGGATGTTCTTGATTCATACGGAGGCATGGACACATTTAACGAACTAATATCAGGTTAGCTACTTTGTTTCTAATTTCTGTCTTTTTATGTATTAGTAAAACCAGAAAGTTTAGATCAACTTTGACTATCTTTACATCTGTGTTTCATAACTTAGTTAATGCAAGTTTTGTTAGATTTTTAATTAGAAAATAGAAAATATTCAAATGTGTTTTCTTTATCTGCTTCTCAAAAACAATTATTTTTACATTGATTTCGTAAGTTTCTAGTAAAACTTGCAACTTGTAAATTCTGTTCATAAGCGATATTTTTGTGTTTTCTTTCTCTGCTTAAATACATTTATGATAGTTATATTAGAGTGTGTATACAATATTTTAATTTTAACATTAGTTAGTTATTCCTTTTCTTTACTCTAGGATTTTAGATTGGCTAACGGAGCTATTAAACTCGTCAGAACAGGTTACACCAAACATCTCAGGTTACTTGGACAACCTCGGACCGGACATGTTCTTCCAGTTGACGGCTTATCAATTTCCCTCGTCAACACCTCCCTAAATGGTTCTTATATGTGGACGATATCACCCCTGCCATAGGTCAATTATGTGGCATTGTCTCCCTTGCTTTCAGTTGCCGATGCAGATGAGCCTCTCACTGTAAGTTCACTCTCTTATGACTTGTATCTGGTAGTTGACATGGTGATCTCTTTGGTAGGGCTATTGGAGCCTAATCTCCTTACCCCTATCGTGACCCTCGACATGTGTTCCTTCCAGAGTGTGTTTCTTCCATCGAGTGAAGATCTCTTGGAATCCATGACCGATTTTTGTCCCTTGACATGGTGTCCTTCCAGAGCATTTTCCTCTTGGAAGCCATGATCAAGAAGACTTTGAGCATTGTTTTTTGATTTCAATCTCATTAAAAAAATGAAACCAACCTTGAGCATGGTTTTCTGATTTCAAGCTCATTAAAAAATGAAACCAGCTTTGAGCATGGTTTTCTTCTTTCAAGCTCATTAAAAAATGAAACCAATTCTGAGGATAGTTTTCACGTCTCTGTGGCAACCTTGTTAAAAAATGAAATAGAGCTTACGAGCATAGTTCCTGTTTCTGTGTCAAGCTCGTTAAAAAATTAAATAGTGGTCTAGGGATTATACCTAGAGTCGCGAGCATAGTTTTTCTCCTATGTCAAGCTCATTAAAAAATGAAACAACTTCCCCCTCTCTATTGTTGAGTCAAGTCCTTCATCTAGTATTTGAAGATTCATTTCATTCGCCTATGCAGTTGGATGAAACGAAGCTTGTGGGGCATATACTTCCAGCCTCTGGACTTCGTGTTGAAGTTGAGCTGCTAGCTTCTTAAGCTGGGGGCTAAGTACCAACCATGTGAATTTGTGAACCATGCATTGGGAAGCCGCAAGCATAGTTTTTACTTTGGTTCAAGATTGTGTAAAAATGAAACCAGGTCCAAGCATAGTTTTGGCTAGTTTTAAGCTTGTGTAAAAATAAAATCTACCCCAAGAATAGTTTTTTTTTTTTTTTGTTTTAAATCTTGCGTAAAAATGAAAACAATCCTGAGCTTAGTCTTTGTTCTTTCTCATGCTCGTAAATATATGAGAATAAGTTATCGAGCTTAGTCTTTGTTCTTTCTCGAGCTCGTAAATATGTGAGAATGTAACCGAGTATACTTGTGTCGCCTTTTCGTACTCGTCATGGTAACACGAAAAGTGAAACTCATAGAGTATCCTTTAAGCTCTTTTCACGCTCCATAAAAATGAAAATATTTCCGAGTGACCTTATACTTTTCACGCTTGTAAAAGTATTTGAACAAAACGTTCAATGGGCGGTAGGTTATCACTTTTTCGGTCTCATCGAACTAATCTACGAAAAAGGAACTGAGAGATTTATCTTTAAGTGTTTTTCAGACTCTCTAAACGTGAAAAACCCCTGAGTTTTCTCTCTTTGGACTCGTAAAACAAACATCTAAAGGCCCATATGGGACCGAAACACTCCTTCCTAGGGATCGTTAAACATACTCCGAAGGATGAGCTTACATTACAAGCATATTTTATCCTCCTCAAGCTTGTGTAAAAATAAAGAGGTACTCTCCAGAAATGGTGGGGGGAAAATTGGGAAAGAAATGTATCTAAACATGTATTCTATGGAAGAGTTGCTTTTGAACATGACACCCTTTCACTCGCTTTGTGTCTAGGTTGGAAAATTCACTTGTCTCTTGATCATACTCCTTTATAAGATTACATTTTGGTCTATGATCCTTGTTTTTGAGTTAGTGTTGCCAAGACATTTGTCGTGTCGTCAATATGTTCAAATAGAAGTTCAACCCATAAAACCTTCTATTGCATCGGCCATTTATACAGTCTTTAAGAATTCTATTGCATCGGCCATTTCTGCAGTTCTTAATCCTTCTATTGCATTGGCCATCCCCGAGTCAGTCCTAAATCACTTGTTACTCTGATCTACTTCAAATATTATTACTCGTTTCGTGTCATTGATGGGGGATACATTAAGGCCCTCTTGTGACAAATCTTTTCATGTTGACTTCAACTCATTATCCCAGAATTAGACTTAGAAATTAATTGGTACCTTGGAACTTGCATGCCTCAATGTCAGGTTTCCTCACTTTCGACAATGGGTTTTCATTATTGATCCCTGATCGGGAGATTCCGCCGAGTGTTCGACTTCAACTCATTAATTCACATTCGTTGGATTATACTAGAGTACCTTGGGAGTCATTGACATTAATGGTGATTTCCATCGCACTTGTTAACGGTATTCATTAATGACCGGTAATCAAGTGGTTTCTACCATGTTCGACTTCATCACATGCATTCGCATGGTTAGATTCATACTATAGAGTGGTGGAGATGAAGACCCTAGATGTTTTCTGATAGATAAAGGTTGTGTTGGAGTATATTCATATTGTACTATTGCATAGATCCACATTGTATGTCTTGTGGCTATGTTCAAATTTGAGTCTTTAACACATAGATCCACAGTGTATGTTTGGTGGTTGTGTTCGGATTTGAGTCATAATGGCATGGATCCACAGTGTATGTTTGGTGGCCATGACCTGTATTATTTGACATGGATCTTCGCATGTCAGCATTTATGTTTTGAGTCATTTGTATTCTGAGTATGGGAATGCCTACCTCAGTGATGATATATTATTGCACTGTATTTCCTTGTTTGTTGCCAGATTTTCGACCGACTGTTCCTTGTTCCCTACACACACTCGACAAAGTATTTCAGCTATCACTCTATTTTAACTTCATACTTTGGGGGGATCTCTGTTACATATTATTTTAGTCATCCCTATGACCATTAATGATGTAAACCTATCTATTTCCTTCAGAGGGGTCAGTGGCCTGAATTCCTAAAGAAAGAAGGGAGAAGAACTTTTACTGAGAGAAGAAGTTGTATTTTCCTTTGTAAAAACCCTATTAAGGAAGATTTCTGCAGGTTTCACTATACACAGGGTGCAGAAATGTTTGATTTCCACACCTTGCTCTATAGCTAGGGTGTGGAAATTCCTATGCATGGGAAAAACAAGCGTCTTCTAGATGCTTCTAGAAGGAGAAGCTTCTATGGTGAGGTGGCCTTCGAACGGTTTAGATTTTACTCGCTTTCATGATTTAGTGGGATCATCCTAACCTCCTCACCTTATCCTCTTTAGCTTATAAAAGGAGAGGAGCTCTCATGGAGAAGGTTAGATTGGCTTGTTATTGAGTTTTGTAGCTTGGAGTTTTTGGAGCTTGTATGTTAGCTTTGAGCTTTGCTTTGTCAAGATAGATTGTGAGTAGTTATCAAATCTACAGTCTCAGAATCCGTGGATTAGAAGTTTGTGGGAAGCAAGGAACTGTTGGAAGGAACCTGACGACATCAAGGCATCTGGTTGTATCTTTCTTCCACGTTCTTTAATACAGATATACTTTTCTTTCCTATATGAATGTTATTTGTTCATATTGTATGATTCCTTGATCACATACATAGTTTCATATCAAATAGACTCTGTTATTCGTGTCTTCGTTGGCTTGTGTTCCTTTGCAGATATTTCTCCATAAGCCTCATGACGGAGCTTGGATGGCATTGGCGAATTCAGATCTTCGATATTTAAAAGGTATGTTCTAGATCCATTTCTCATTTGATAATTGAAATCTAAGGAAAGAGTAGTGTAATGTCTTGTTTTGTTCTAGTTTCGTAGTGAATCTAGGGGGATTGATTTGTGTCTTCACTTAACAATTAGCCTGATAACAAAAATTATTCTGGTGGCTACCATTAGAGATTGCAATTAAACTCAACACAATCGAAGAATTGGGTCTGTAAATACAATTTCAACCACCCCCTAATCTTCAAATTTGCCTCTTTCACATTGAATTTGTCTTGAATTACTCTACGAAAATTGGGGCTTTTGTCCAATTTCGTCTTAATTTTATCATGGGTGCCATGATCGCTCTGTAACTTCAACTTTCGGCCATCTACATGTTTTTTTTCTTCATATGAGATATAATCGATATATTATTACAATGATGAGTGTTCCATATATAGGAAACATATGGTGACCATCCATGAAAGGATGCGTCCCTTGAATAATCAATAACTATTTATTATTATCATTTACTTATTATATATGATATTTAATAATCAATAATTATATTATTAATTATTATTCTAAGAGAATGTCTTCCTGATGTTGTCCAAACATCAACACTCCCTCTCAACGAGGGGGACATTTTGCATCATGCCAAGCTTGTCTCTAAAGTATACAATTTCACCCTAGACTCATGACACTTGTATGTCAGTCTTGGGAGATGTCTCTCTCCTACCTGGACCGAGGAGAAACTCCTTTTGTAGCTCTCCATTTTGATCCAATTGACTCTCTCTAATATGAGGCTCACTCTGGGGCAGTGGGTCCGCATGTAATAACATATAACATCTTGATTATTTATCATTCCTTTTAAAATCACCATGACTAGGTCAAAGACCACACCAAGATATTTCACCACAAGTACACACATGTGAGTGAATGTTAGCCTGATTCTAACTGACACGTGGAAAGCACTTCAAGCACCTCGAGTCCATATTATTCCTTGTCATGATCAAGGAAGGAATACATCTAGGCCCATTTACCGCAAGTGCACCTTTATTATAAATGTATCCTATCTCCCTTGGTCTACAACCCAATCTAGGAGAAGTTATGCACGATGTTGAAACATCAACACTCCCTCTTAGTTAGGGAGGTATCTTAACATAGTAGTACACAACTATTGTCTAGAGACACGCAGTCTCTTCCGGTGGTACACAAACACCATAGTAGCAAAAGTTTTGTCATACATGGCACTTCTGTGTGGACTTCTAGAGGCTAGACCCTCTAGAAACACTAGGGTCAACTCCCATAGTGTGTGACATCAAGGGTCAACTCCCTTGACATGTCCTCATGTGATATCCACATGGGACGTTGGGCTATAAGACCAAATTCACTTACCCCTTCTCGAATAAGTGTCCTCACAGATCAACTCAAATCAATTCATAGAGGAGTGCGATCTGGAGAATGTTTGTCACACATGGCACTCCCATGTGGACTTCTAGAGGCTACACCCTGTAGAAACACTAGGGTCAACTCCCATAGTGTGTGACGTCAAGGGTCAACTCCCTTGACATGTCCTCATGTGCTTTCCACGTGGGATATGTCATCATGTGATCTCCACAAGGGAAGTTGGGATATAAGCCCAAACACACTTATCCCTTCTCAAACAAGTGTCCCACTTATCCCTTCTCGGATAAGTGTCATAACAGATCAACTCAACTCAGTCACAGAGGAGTACAATCTAGAGAATGTCTCGAGAAGCTGCAAACATCAACACTCCCTCCCAGCGAGGGATGCATTCTCTACCACACCAAGTCTATCACGAAAGTACTTGAACTTCGTCCTGATTTGGTAAGAACATCAACAACATGCTCATCTGTAGGAAGGTATACCACCAATACTTCCTTCCTCTGCACCATGTATCGGATGTAATGGTACTTGATCTCAATGTGGTTTGATTTGTCATGAAACACTAAATTCTCTGAGATCTTCACACAACTTTACTTACCATAATGAATAATGGTGGAATCCAACACATGTTCGGATAAATCTACAAGGAGCTTGTGAAGCCACACTACTTCATGGACTGACATACTTAATGCAATGTAATCTGCTTCTGTTGTGCTCAAATCCACATAAGTTTATTTCTTGCTAGACCAGGAAACCATGGAAGATCCCAAAGTGAAGAAACACATGAAGGTTCTCTTTCTATCCATTGCGATCCATGCCCAATCAGAGTCAATATATTCTTTCCATATCATATCAATATTGGAAGTATATCTCAGACCATGTCCATTTGTGCCTTGCAAGTATCTCAACACATGCTTTGCAACAATCTAGTGTGTCTATCTTGGCTGACTCATAAATTGGCTAAGTGCACTCACTGCATAGAAAATATTTGGTCTGGTGTTAACCAGATACATCAATGATCCAATCAGTTGTTTGTATAGAGTCAGATCAATTTCATCAGAATCAGAAAAATACACACTTAGTTTCTTCAGATTCGTCACCATTGGTGTAGCCACATGCTTCAAGTTCAACATCCCAAACTTATTCAATATCTCAATTGTGTACTTCCCCTGACTCAAGAAGATCTCATTAGTTCTTTTCCACACCTCTATTCCCAAGAAGTAGTGCATCATACCAAGGTCCTTCATCTCAAACTTAGAGGCCAACGCATACTTGCATTCAACAACAAGAATCTTTGTACAGGTGAGGAATAAATCATCAACGTAGAGGACCAAAATTAGGGACTCACCATTAATAGTCTTGTAGTACAGGTTGGGATCGACAACACTTTTGTTGAAGCCAAAAAATCATTAGGTGTCCATCAATCCTTGCATACCAAGCTCGAGATGGTTGCTTGAGTCCATACAAGGCCATCTTCAACCTGCACACATGAGACTCCTTCTCATGTATCATGAAACCATATGGTTGCTCGATGTATACTTATTCCTCAATCTCTCCATTGAGAAAGGTTATCTTTACATCCATCTGATGTACTCTCTAACCCATGGATGTTGCAGGGGAAATAATCATCCAAATAGAAGTGTATCGAGCAATAGGAGAAAATGTCTCCTCATAATCTATTCCCTCCACCTGAGAGAATCCTCTAGCAACAAATATCATTTTGTGCCTCTCGATGCTCTCGTCAACTGCGTGTTTAATCTTGTAGATCCATTTGGAAGTCACTACAGACTTCCCTTCAGGTCTCGGAACAATATCCCACACATCATTCTTCATGATGTATTGATACTCCTCCATCATGACATCTCTCCATACTGGATGACTAGTTGTTTCCTTATAACAAGAAGGCTCAAAATGAATGATGTGGCTCATAGCTACGAAATAACATGAATATATTTGAGGTATATTTCTCACTCGAAAGGTACCACAAGGAGATACATATCCTTATACCTCCTGTAGAGTCTGACGAGCCCATGTAGGTCTCTTCCGAACTACTACAATATCTCTGGGAACATCAACTGGAGCTACAGGATCAACAGGATCAATTGGATCAATTTGATAAATCTCCATGTGAGATCCTCTGGATCTCTTTAAAGGATACCTCCTCCTCAAAGGTAACATCTCTTCTCACCTCAATCTGTCTCTGACCAGGGCTATAGATCCAGTATGCCTTCGAAGACTCATTGTACCCCACAAATGTACCCTTTCTGCCTGAAGGGTCTAGCTTGATCCTTTTTTTATTGGGTACATGAATGTATACTGGACACCCAAATATCCTGAAGTGTCCAACCTCGGGATTCACTTAGGTGAAGGCCTCCTCGGGCATCATGTTCCTCAAAGTCTTATGAGGACTTGTGTTCTGAACATACACTGCAATCATGGATTCCTTTTCCTAGAGAAACATAGGTAAATGTTTATCATGTTAATTCATCTTGGACCATACTTGATATATCAAGTTTCCCTCATGAAACCAATGTCTCAGGAAGCTGAAAAACATCATCACTCCCTCTGGAGCTGGAGGTGACTAATCCTTTCTCTTTTCTCCCTATGACACTGAGGGTAGCTCTTCCTCCTTCTATGGAGGTAACTCAATCTCTTCTCCCTCTGGATGTAGTACCGGCTCCCTCTCTGGGAATTCCTCTACATACACTGGAATTGTTGCCATGCCTGCTTCCTCAACATCTCATGGCTCGACTCATGTACTAGGACTGCTACACCTACTCCCTTTGAGTCTCATAATATGTTTTCCTCCTCTACTGGATCTACCATATTTGTTCTTCAGTTGGTATTGACTCACTGTATCCATGATCATTGGAACTGTCTCTGCTATCTGGCATGGTCCCGTCTTGGGAGGTACATTTCTCCTAGAGACTTCTTGTCTCTGAGCTTCATGTCTGGCAATATCTCTCCTTGATATCATGTTGAAAGGTATTTCCCTCCATGTCTTCTTCTTGCGACCGTCATTATGGCTCCTTCTCAGAGATATTACATGTGACCTTCCCGGAACAAGAAACAAGAACAACAAAAAGCATATCCTAGAGGAGATCAATTTATCTTGTGCACAACTACATACAGTGACCCTCCAAAGAATATGTTTTCTACTATGACCAACACACATCCATCATATACTCGATGTCATACGGCTACCGACACACATCCAACATATACTCGATGTCGTACGGCTACCAACACACATCCATCATATACTCGATGGCATACGACTAACCATGTTGATTTTCTAGTGTTAAATTAAACAAGCACAATTTTCTACAAGTGGTAATTACTTCCAATGATATACGATATTACTTTAGTAAACACTACAACATTAGTAAGTAACTCATAAAATTTCAACTTCTTAGTCTCTTCCTTAGATCACTTATCCCACGTGTGAGAGAGAGAAAAAATATGTGTGTCTAGTGTTGTGTCTTTCAAGTGTCTTTTTATAGTAATATTAGATTGATCGAAAAAAGACATGTCTCTTTGAAAAATTAAATTCAATTTTCTTTCTTATAAATAGTTGGAGAATACCTCTGTAACTAACCAAAGATTAATTTGGTTATAATCCATCCACATAGCATTTGACTTTGTTAAATTGTTCCTCCATAATTCATGTGATTCATTGCATAAATATAGGTAGAAGTAAATATGCATTACATTCCTCATATTTAGGTAATTAGACATTTTTACTAGAAATTACTTCCCACCATAATTTATGGAATTCTTTCTATAATTTAGGTAGGAGTAAAAAAGTAAATATTTTGTACATAGAGATTGTAACAAATAAATTTAACACTCCCAACATTTTACTCTACTCTCATTTTCCCAGGCCCTCCTGTGAAGGAGTCAAGCCGAGTCCCTACCATATTGTTTTTCTTCATATGAGATATAATCGATATATTATTACAATGATGAGTGTTCCGTATATAGGGAACATATGGTGACCATCCATGAAAGGATGTGTCCCTTGAATAATCAATAACTATTTATTATTAGCATTTACTTATTATATATGATATTTAATAATCAATAATTATATTATTAATTATTATTCTAAGAGAATGTCTTCCCGATGTTGTCCAAACATCAACACTATAGGCCCAAATATGCTCAGTTAGAGACTGAATTTGTTTATATTTAATTTTTGGGTTCAATTCTTCCAAATTATTTGCAAAATTCCTTTAATTTCACTGCAATAACTTGTCAAATGAATTGCAGTCATCCTCATTCTGACATTCTATCAAACAATTTGCATGTTTACTCTACAGTTGTTGGTTTTGTGCTCTGCTAATTGGCCCATGTAGGCTCACTGTTGAAAAATGGGCTCTAATACCACTTTACAACGTTTCCAGCCACCCAGGTTGGGCCACGCCACACAAATACTCTCCCAATTATAGCTCTGATACCACTTTGTAACGTTCCCAGCCCCCAGCTGGCTCATGTCACTATTAAAATGACCCAATAAAATTTTTTGATACCAAAATAAAATGTGGAAATAATACACATCATGAAGTTCAAGCTCATTTAGTTGTGCATGCTAATTAAAGAAAACATAAATATAGCTACTCTAAACGTGCACAGTAATAATGAAGTGCATGTGGCATAATTCCACCATAATCTATAGATCTATTTGCATCATTCTGCTCATAGCAAGTAGCCTTTAACCAAATAAAATTTCAGAGTAAATTGCGCAACAAATATATCAATAGTTATCAGGAATAAAAACAACACATAAGAACACTCATCTTAAGAAAATGTGCAAACCGTTGTAGAGGACGAACGCTCATCCCAACCGTAGCTTTGTTGTTCTAGTTCTCAACAACAAGACACCCCCGAGTTGGGGCTATGAATCCACAAGAGATGGAGGTCCCTAAGGATGGCTAATGTCCCCTTTTCAGTAGTTAAACTCTCAGCTAAATTCCAGTCCACCAACAAGCTTCCCCTCAACCTGCATAACCCAAGGGATGGAATCCCCCTTCACTTCTCACAGTCCCTCGGGCCTTTCCACTCCCCTCCAAAGCTTCCAACATGGGTTGGAAAAGAATTCTACTTGTTGGGACTTCAATAATTCTACAACTGCAAGAAAAATCCACCCAACAGCCAAAATGCATGCTCCTTAGATGAATTTCAAATAGCTCGTCACTCCCAGGAACACGGCCTCTTTTTCCATGAAAACTATAGCTCCAATCAGCAACCAAACATGTCCACAATTATTTCCTACAAACTCCCACACTTAGATCTCTATTTTTGGTCCAAAAAACTCCATATAAAAAACAACTCTATCTAAAAATGCCAATGTACCAAAATATGGTCCCCTACCCATACAAATTTTATCTCTTTCTCTTGTTTGCTTGACTTTCACTCTTCCCCAAGTTGATTGTACTCAACCCCCATGCTCTCAATAACTATGGGAAGTGACTCTCACACCAACACTCTTACATGAATTCAATAATTGGACTCTAGAACACTCAACAACTAATGGAAGGTTCATGGCAAGGATAATTTAGAGAAGAATAACAAATGTGTTTTGGTTTAATAGATATGGGTGACTCTCCCCCTTGGACCCCTACCCTCTCTTGTGGATACTTATCCCCCAATATTTCTCTGTGTCTGTCTACAGTTGGTGATACATTTCATTCATTATATTTCAATTTACCTCATTTACATATTGGATCTTGGCCATACATCACAGTTACAATATACATCACTTGGCTCTCATCCACATGCTATATTTACAATACACATTGCTAGTTTGGGGTTGAAAATGGGGATGTTAGGGAATACATGGAAGATGCTCATGTGAGTAAGAAAGTTGTATGGTTACAAAGGTTGTGTTCAAGTATTGGGTTTGTATAGCAAGCTATAAGGTTAGATTGTGATAGTCAGAATGAAATATTTCTAGCAAAGAACCTGACTTATCATTCTAAGAAAATGCACATTGATGTTCAATATCACTTTGTGAGAGACATGGTTGAATACAAGAAGGTGTTGTTGGTGAAGGTGGACACTTTGAAGAATATTGCAGATTCATTTAACAAAGTCTCTAAGAACTAAGAAGTTATCTTGGAGTAGAGAAGCAATGGGAATTGCTAACTTGAATTGTTGATCTTGTAATCCTTGCACCCCCTGTATGCAAATAAAACAACAAGTGGAAGAATGTTGGCTATGTGTTATATTATTTGCACGATTATCCCCGCACATGATGTATGTGTCAGGTGTAGTGGGGGGCTAGGGATCGTAAGGAGGTTCGGGGGTAGAGCCCACGAAAAAAAATTGGGCAGGATTTTGGTCCGTTTTTGGGTGGTTTTGGCACATGGTTTTCCGACCCATGGTTTTCTAATTTCATATAAGGAATTAAGGTTGTAATCTGATTCAGGTCAATGGATTAAGGTTTTGGATGTCGTGGAATCATATATATTATATTTGTAAACGGTAAAGTTAATATAATGAGAGTTAGAGGTGTGGCTCTAAACATTTTTTTGTTTTCCCAATTAAGGGCTTCCAGGGTAAATTTTTTAGTACTACATATGAATTTTATTGTTTTCTTTCTATTTTATAAAGAATCTATGTAAAGGTTTAAAATGTACAATATGATCCTTCTTTTGGAAAACATGCAATAGAATCGATGCATGAGAACTTAAAAATAATCAAGATTAGTGCTAAGGAATGGATCAAAGCTCAAAAAGCATATAATTAGGACCTAAATGAGTTAGAAGGTAAGATGGAGTCGATTTATGAGGATCTTAAGATTATGCCTATTTTATAAGGAGTAAAAGAGGCCATTTACAAGAATGAGAGAGACAAGAACAAGTTAGTAGCTTAGGAAGAAACAAAATGGAGACAAAAAAGCAAGGAAACTTGGTGGAAAGAAGGAGATAAAAACACAAGGTTCACATATATGCTCAAGATATGAAAACCCAAAATACCATCTTGAAGGTCACTAACAAAAATGATGATGTTTAGATAGGTTTTCAAGAAATAGGAAAGGTAGAAATGGACCATTTCAAGGGCATTTTTACTAAAACTGCATAGACAAATACTAAGGAAATCCTCCAAACTCTTTCTTACCTTACGAGGATAGTAAAAGAATACCATAACAAAATCCTAAGAGCTCTTATTATTGAAGAAGAATTAAAGGATGCATGGATTTCATTCCAAAGGGACAAATCTCTTAGATTGAATGGTTGTCCCATCGAGTTCTACAAAAGCTTCTATGATCTCATAGGAAGGGTTCTTCTTATGGTTGTCGAGGAATCTAAATCAATAAATAAGATTTATAAACCTATTAATTCTACCTTTATCACTACTATACCCAAAATAATAAAAAAATTCAAACCTTTGATTTTCAACCATCTATTTCTTTATGGTTTTGTAATTTCCAACATTTATGTCTTGCTGATTTGAGATAAGTTAAAGCTACAATTGTTAAGTGGTTTAATATTTATATTAAAAAAGATGGGAAAGATTTGCTTTTGTATTCACAACTGTCATAAGTGATTTTCATATTTATTTTATGCATGATAAGTCATACAAAGCTAAAACTTATTCATACAAAGCTAAAACTTATTGGCACATTTTGGTATCTTTTCTCTTGAATTGTCTAGTGAATTGGGGTTGTTAGGAGAAATATTGTTCATTGTTTTTGTTGTTTTATTTATACTTCATAAAAACCCCAAGACCAAAAATTCATACCAAAATTTCAGAGAGTTTAGATATGAGAAAACTGTTGAACATGGTGAAATTTCTGAATTATATGATTTGCAAAATTTCAACAAAATCAATCCAAACAAAGGATCGTTGGGGCCTACATATCAACTCTAATAATTCTTATGGATTATTTGATGGAAAATCAAACAAAAATGTGAATTATTGTGGTGTTGGAGAGACTCTCGTGATTTCTGAAAATCATGAGATCCTTTATGAATGTGGTCTTCAAAATGGCACAAATAATTCTATACAAATCAAATTAGTCGTCATGTTTAAGTCCATTTCCAATAATGATGATATATTGATTGACATAAACATTTATGGAGATTCTAAAGTGGTTGTGGTGGACTAGTTAAGAGGGTAAGGAATCAAGAAAGTATAGCCCTACATGGTGGTCTTCAATTCATCGAGGACATAAAATATGGTGACTTGATTTGATCCAACTCCAACATGTCTACCTTGAACACAATCAAGAGGCCGACATATTATCTAAGAAAGTATGCAACATTGATTTTGGCTCTTTATCTTTGAGTTTTAAAAGTAATAGATTTGAGGTGACCCTCCCATCGAAGACTCCTAGATTTTCACTAGGAAGTCTTATGTCTTTGTGGTATAGATGAAGGATGATTACAAAGTTCTTGGTTGCTTTCTTTTGAAATTACTTTTTGGGGTTGAGGTTCTCCTCCCATCTTGGACTTTCAACTTCCTAGCACAATCTTAATATATGATGATATGTATGGATGTTTTTTGCATGTTATTTTCATGTGTAAATGAAATCATTTTGACTTTGGCATATCCTTCAACCTTGTGAAATTAATTTCATCAACCTTTGTGTGGTTAACCTTTTACTATGCAACCCTTTTATTTGATTTCTGAAAAGGATTACAAAACTATTTATATTCATAAATAAATAGTTGCCAAATAAATTTGGTACAATGTCTTTAAATGGATTTAGTTTGTTTTTCTAGAAATAGAGAGTGCATTTTATCTCTAAGTTTAGATGTATTTTAGGTTTAGAAAAGGTTTTATTTTGTTATATTTAGAATTTCTTTATTATAAATATAATTTTTAATTTTGGACAAAAGTACATAAGCTTAGAGATGTTCATGTTTTAGTTAGGTGTGAATTTAAAGAAGTTTTCTCATTGTATATAGACACATTATTATAGATAGTGTCATTACAAGGAAAACACCTTGTAGAAGAGGTTTTTGCAAAGGTTTTAAGTGTTAAAAGATTGGGCAAAATTTTCAAAAAAAACCTCCACTAGAACCTCCATTATTTGTAGTGAAGGTTTTAGTGGAGGTTTTAACAGATGTTCCATATAAATAAATAAAAATTGGGTGGGCGAAATATTTAGTGGAGGTTTTTTGTTGGTGCTTGTATTGGTAAAAAACATTGGTACGTTGTTAAGTAAATTGCCCCGATGTGTACATAAAGATAAAATACATTGGTGCTCTTATAATTATTACACATCAGTTCCTCCTTTTTGTTGTATGCAACATCGGTGCTTTTGTGGTTTATGTATGAACCAATTCATATTTTTTGTTTCATGCAACACTGATGCTCATATAAATATTACAAACCAGGTTGTTCTTTTTGTTTTATGGCACACCAGTGCACGTATAATTTGTATGCATCGGGGGCTTGTGTTACTTGGTGCATTGGAGGGAAGTGAAATTTTGAACATTGGAGGTGAGATGTCACTATCAT
>ML799436.1:75837-85998 GCA_009831015.1 Picea engelmannii | reverse complement strand
ATATATATATATATATATTTGTTTGCTAATAGATCTGTGACTTGTGGGATTAGCTTGTAGTCTAATAACCTGTGACGGAGGGGCATCTAAGTCGTCAAAATCACCCGAGGATCACACCTAGTATGAGCTACACCAACCCTTAACATGGCTGGATTTTAGGTGTATCATCCCGCTACCATGGAGTTTCAAACCTGGGTCGCCATACAAAACAAGGCCCATCGAAACCAATCGTGCTAGAGGAATTTGACAACATTGGTGCATATATTATATGTAAAGCACCAATGCATATATTATATGTAAATCACTCGTGCATATTGTAATCATGTACACCTTAATATTTTGAAACGATAAATATAATCATATGTTATGTCATTTAAATCAGCGGTGTTTTTTCACAATGGAGTGGTCGTCAACTTGCATGAGATGTGGGGTAAATATAGGCCCGAGTTTATGGTCAGTAGTAAAGCAAGCACATTCCCTGAATTGGTTTCTTATTTGAATCGTGGGTATGCGTGCTACGACTTGGACAGACAATAGGGCAAACCACAGAAAAATGGAATGAAGAAGGGTTGGTGTTGCGCATTGGAGTAGGGAATTGACAGAAGACGAGTATGCAAAAATGACGCGTTCCATTAATGAGTTGCAAATTCAAGTCCACGGTTTGTCTACTAGGATGCAAACTGCTTTGGAAATCCTAGTAGAGTAGAGGCAAGGGCATCAACAATTGCAATGAGTGCCCCGCCATTAGATTTGAAGTTGAAGAATTGATACTTCGAACCAGTCCCAAGTCTCTAGGTCGGTTTGTCTCAACCATTTTGGAAGTGGCCTCGTCACCAGGGCTCCAACAACCCATTCCAAACTTGAATGCGATGCTAGAGCAGGAGGAAGTGGAAACAATCAGGAAAGTCTCTCCTAGCTAGATGTTTAGTAGATGAGTTGATTTTGCATTTTGATCTTAGGAATCCTCTATAGACTCTATCCTCTAGTTAATTTTGAAAATTTGTATAAGACTCGGTTAGAATTAAGCTCTTTGGACTGCCTTCATAGTTATTAGCGTGTTTTTTTCCATGTATTGCAAAGGTTGTATTTTTGGATTGTAAATTTTTTCCTTCTGCAAACTTTTTTGCAACGTTTTGAATACAAATTTTCAAGAGTTCTCTTTAAAAAAAAGGTTTTTGAAGCCTCTAAATCTATCTATGGTATTGTCAACTTCCATTTTGAAAAACAATAACTTTTCCTAAATAGAAAAATGTCAAAATTTTGTCTAGTTATCTAGCAAACGTTTTAATTTTTTACTTTTTTAAGTAACTATCCTCAAAATTTGACGACCCAATCATTGGGTAAATGGCAAGTTAACATTGCTTAAATCACGTTTTTGAATGCATAAATTAAATCACTTCATACCCCTTTCTGAAATTCCATTGATACAATTTTAGATGAAATTTAAAAACGGGTTGGAAAAAGGTGCCTCCTAAAGAGTAAAAACATAAATATCTAGCTTCTTTGGTCTAATAGTTGACTTGGTAGTGGATTTATCAATAAAGATGTGTAATAATTATAGAATCTTGGTAGTGGATTTATTCTAGAATATTCATGCCCAATTTTGGAGGGAAGGGGTGTTGGGATTACATTAATCTAAGTAGTGATGAGGAACGGAATCCCATGTTTAAGGACGGGCCATTTTAGTAATTATAATTAATAATAATGATATTATTGGTGATCTCGAAGTGACGGAGGTATTAATAATTATGTTTCCTTTAAAATATTAATAAATAGTAAAACGCTGGTATTTTATATCCATGCGTAAACAAGAATCGAGTGGCATTAGAAGCTCACGTGGAATCCATGCCTCATGGAGGACAGACAATTCCAGGGTCAGCGATGCAATTCTTGTATTCTATTATGACGACGTGGCAATGGCCCAACGGTATCATTCGTCAAAATATTCTTTGTAGCCCTGTATTTCACTTGCCGAGGTGGCAGGCTCGTGATTAACTTCGGGTGCCAGCCTCGGAAGACCTTTGGAAGCCTGCCCAATCTCGGATTTCTCGCCCAAGCGATAGTACCAGAGATTTTGGTTTTGGCCTGGTCGATATGGATATTAGAGCGACAACTGGATCCGAAATGATAATTTTATTAATTGGTAGGATGTTTTTTTGGGTTGGGAGATGAGTAGTTGGGGAGTCGATTGCTTGGCCTCGAAGGAAAGGTATGAAAAAAGAGCTTATGGGGAACGCTAGAAGAGCTGTTTTAATTTATGGTTTGCACGAGAAGGGAAAGAAGTGTTAGAACGGAGATTAATTAAATTGTAATGTTTATTAGTGAAGGTGGTGAGAAGGCATCTAGAAGTTTAAATAAATAAGGTAGTTGGAAGAGTTGGCTCAAAATCATGAATCTTAAATCTTACTTTAAATTTTACTTAAGCAATTGTATCATAATATATTTATGGTTTGCACGAGAAGGGAAAGAAGTGTTAGAACAGAGATTAATTAAATTGTAATGTTTATTAGTGAAGGTGGTGAGAAGGCATCTAGAAGTTGAAATAAATAAGGTAGTTGGAAGAGTTGGCTCAAAATCATGAATCTTAAATCTTACCTTAAATTTTACTTAAGCAATTGTATCATAATATAAGTGAATCATGGATCTTAAATCTTAATAATGATTTACATAATTTGAAGTTGTCTAAGAATTAAGAAATTGCACTTCATCTAATCAAGTTGAAAGATATACGTAATGAATTAGAGAGTGTGAACAAAACATTGGAAGAAAATGAGTTTGTCCATATCATCCTTCATAACCTTCCTAGTTCCTATCACCCTTTCATTAGAGGGCTTGACACAGTTGATAAAATTCCCACTATTTCTATAGCTAATCTTACTGCCAAGTTATTGCAGGAAGACCAACGCCTAGCAAAGAAAAGGGAGCCATCTAATGATGAAAGTCATGCACTTGTCTCCAAGAGAAGATCAACTTAATATACAAAGAAATTCAATGATAAGGCATGTCGGTTTTCAAAGCAACTTGAAGAAAAGAAGCATCCTTATAGATTTAATAATAATTGTCATTGTTGTGGGAAGCCAGGGCATTATGTGAAGGATTGTCGCAAAAGGCAATGGGACATGCAACAAAGGCAACGTGAATTTTCAAGTCATAAAAACTCTATAAGAGAGAAAGGTAATGCTCTTTGTGTTGCACTTAATTCCAACGTCTCAAATAAAGATGAAAGGGTCATAGATTCGGGTGCAACTAGGCATATGTCTCAATATAAGGAGAAATTTGTTATGTTAGATAATGATTGCAATAAGGAGAAATTTTTTCTTGGTGATAATATAACACTAGATGTGATTGGAACTAGAAATGTTGCTATTGAAGATGGAGTATTCAATAATGTTATGTTGGTTCCCAATCTTAAGTCAAATTTACTCTTTGTGATTCAAATTGCAAATCAAGGTTATAAGGTTGAGTTTTATAAGGACAAGTGCTTAATTAAATATATTAATAGTAATTATAAAGTGGTTGCTTCTGGATATGTAGAAAATGGACTTTATAAGTTTGGAAGGTTTACCTCATATGAGAAAGCTTTGGTTGCAGAAGTTGATAATGTGAGTATGTTGTGGCATGAGAGGATGAGACATTTGAATTACAAAAGTCTAAGTTTAAGAAATGGTGTATGGACTACCCAAAATTTCTCGAAGGCAAGGAGTTTGTGAAGGATGCATGTCTGGCAAGCAACATATGGAAAAATTCATAAAAAGCAAATCATGGAGAGCCAAGACTCCACTTCACTTGGTTCATAGTGACCTCATGGGGCCATTAGAACATCCTTCTATTTCATGTTTCAGGTATTTTCTAACATTTATTGATGACTATAGTAGAAGGATTTGGGTTTATTTTCTAAAGAACAAAGATGAGGTATTCGGGAATTTCAATGAATTTAAGGCTTTTGTAGAAAAACAAAGTGGAAAGTCGATTAAGATTTTAAGGACTAATAATGGAAAATAATGTGTAAACAAAGACTTTGATCATTATTGTAAGTATAATGGAATTAAAAGAGAACATACGGTCCCTTATACACCTCAGCAAAATGGGGCAGTTGAAAGGAAGAATATGACTCTTATGGAGATGGCTAGGTATATGCTACATGCTAGAAATATGGATCCAAAATTTTGGGTTGAAGCTATAAATACTGCAACTTATATTGTCAATAGGACACCTACAATTGTTGTGAAACATAAGAGTCTTGAAGAAGCTTGGAGTAGAAGAAAACCAAATTTAAGTCATTTCAAGGTTTTTGGGTGTGATTCTTATGTTCATATTCCTGATGAAAAGAGAAAGAAATTTGATTAAAAAAAGTCACAAATGGATTATGGTTGGTTACAGTGAAACATCTAAGGCCTACAAATTGTATGATCTTGAAAAGAATGAAATACTCATTAGGAGAGATGTAATATTTGATGAAAGATGCATACCATCTACCAAATTTTCGTCCTTTTCTCCTACTTCTTCATCAACTCTTAGTGACCAAACTAGTGAAGAAAATCTTGATGAAATGGCTAACGAAGAAAGTTATGAATCTTGTGAAGAAGAAATTGTCATTCCAGGTACACAAGATGATTATTCCACAAAAACAAGAATTCTTCAAGAGATTTATCAAGTAGGTCCAAGACAACAATATACCAATTATGCTCTTATGACTAGAGTGATGCATGTTGATGATCCACAGCTCTTTGAAGAGGCTCAAGGAAAACCTGAATGGGATGCTGCAATGAAAGATGAATACAACTCTTTAATGAAGAATCAAACTTGGGAGTTGATCCAGATTATTTTCGGAACGAAATGAAAGCAGAGATATTATAATGAAATACACATAAATATTGTTAGAAACAGAGAAATACAACAATACATGATTTCTATTAATGAAATAAATGTACATAGACTGTAAAAATACAGAGTGCAAGACTCGCTAGAATGGTGGCAGATTTATCTCTGAGAAGAGATGCAATGGCTACGCTCATTCGCAAGAAGATGAGTACAATCAGGCTTTGAAGGCCTTTTTACAATAAACATGAATTCCAAAACCCTAGACATCGAAAAACCTAACCCTAGGAAATGAAGTGCCAAAAGTCATGTGGGCCCCGTTGGGGTAAGTTAGTACATCAACTTATTGGGGTCGTAATTTTTGCATACGATCTTCGTTTTAGGTGTGTGATAGCCCGTTGGAAAGGTATTTTCGAGAACTACACAATATGCCATCAAACTTTGACTATGTCAACAATTTAACTATGGAAATCCCAAAAAATGTTGTTTAGGGCCTCAAAACGGCCTCGAAAGTACAAAAAATGTACTTAAATGAAAACTGCCAAAATAGGCCAGTTGGATTAGATGGGTGGCCACCAATATCCACTTGGATGTTGTATAGGGCTTCAATAAAATCTCAGAAGTGAAGAACCCATAATTACAAAGAAGTGTCTGGATTACAAAAAAATGTGTTGAACTGAAAACTATCAAGATGAGCCAGTTGGAATTTGGAACAGGTGGGTGGCCACCAATATAAACCTAGATCAGTCCTCCCTCCTTAGGAAGCAATGGTCTCCATTGTGTTGAGTGCCCCGGGGAAGAGGGGAAATCATTTGCTAAATTTGAATCTTGGTGAGTTGTGTGCCTTGCTGGAGAAGTTGTGCTACTTGGTCTGTGGAAGGTTGTCACGAACCTGTTGTTGGCGGGGTTGAATCTATTCCACCAACCTGTTGTCTATGGGATTAACGGGGCATTGTGTAGCCACCATCGTAGGTGAAGAAACAATATCTTCTTTCTCTTCTGCAATCTTCTTCTGTTGGATAGAAAGTATTGAGGCTGCAGTGGTTGCAGTGGCATTTTGTGCATCATTTGAATAGATTGTGAAGAGGTTGAATTTTGCAGTATGAGAGATTACCTTGCGACACTATTTTGGTGAAACAATAGTCAGAACTACCTCTGGTATCCTGTAGAGCTGACCCCCAAAAGTAATAATTACACTATGGGGTCGAGACTCATAAACAACATGATGTTTCCACATATATGGTTGGCCCAAAACAACATCACAGACATCAATAGAGGAAACATCACATACTACCTCATCCTTGAAGGGTTGGATGCCATAGGATAGGAGGCACTGCTGGATGACACAGAGATCTTGTCCCTAGCGAAGCCACCTGATGTTGTATGGTTGTGGGTGTGGTGTTATCAACAACCCCAACTGTTTGAAAACCTCAACTGAGATGAGGTTCTTCTGGCTTCCTCTATCAACAATGAAATGCAATGGGGTCCCCTTCACCCACATTTGTGAATGGAAGAGGATATCCCCCTCTTCACGATCTGCTAGTTCTTTTGGTTGAATTATCATGGTCGCGACAGTAACAGTGGGGTATACGTCGATAATATATCTTTTTTCATTATTTTCTGGATCAGATTATGAATTAGGGTTCAGATACTTGTCTTTGATCTCGGCCACCAATGACTGTTTTGAGCGACATTCATCGATGTTGTGCCAAGGGCTTTTGTGGAAGTCACACCACTTCCCAGTGTCATTATTTGTCTTTCCCTTACCCTTATTTTCATGTGTCTGGGACTGGTTTTCGAGAGGTTGTTGGTTAGGGCCATCTTTATCATGCTTTGGTTGTTGCAGATTTGCAGACCCGAACTCACGTTTGTTCTGGTGCCCAAATTTCTTTTGGGTATGTGTTATATTCTTTACATGTGTGTGTGTGGACGCATCTGATATGACAACTGTGTCTGATGATCCCTCGTAGTAGTTCTCTTTGTGTGTCATGTGCGCTGAGCGCTTTCCTAGAGGGGTCCCAGGGGGGGCAGGTATGCCCCCCCTGGTTACGCGCAGTGCCCCGAATTTTTTTTTGGGTAGTTTTTGCTATTTTTAGCGGTTTATTAAAAATAATCTCGGTTTTAGGGATTAGGGTTTTGGTATCTACAGAATACCTAAAAATATTGTATATATTGTATAGTGAATGGTGAAATTCTATATAATGAATATAAGAAAGGTTTTCTCGGTTGAGGGTTTCCAGTATAAATCTCTGTGTACTATGTGAATGAGCCATTGATTAAATTTTGTTTTGTTTAAGAATCTATATGCATTGCTTTACTTCACAGGTTTAAAACTTACATGTGGTATCAGAGCTCGTTTTTTGCTTCAGAGGGACGCCTTTGTTGTTGAGGGTTTGGCTTGGTCTTGATAGATCAAGTTTATCTTGGGTCTGTGATAAACCTGGGTTTAGTGGGAGCTTTTGCAATGGTGAATTGAGTGCAGAAAGAGGAATGGCGAGTTCTTCTAGAATCGAGATAGAGAATTTCAACGATAAAAACTTTGAGCTATGGAAGTTGAAGATGTAGGACCTTCTTGTAGACAAAGAACAATGGATCGTTGTGGATCCTGGTACACCGCCGACTGGTACGCAGCCTACCATCACACAGATGAATGGTACACAACCTACTAGTGCACAAACTACTAGTACACCACCTACTGGTATGTCAAAGGAAGATTGGGAGAAGTTGGACAGAAGAGCAAGGAGTACTATTTGACTCTGCCTGGAAGATTCAATGTTGTTGAATGTCTCAGGAGAATCTATAGCCAAGGAACTATGGGATAAGTTGGGGAATTTGTATCAATCAAAGTCTGTGGTAAACAAGTTGTTTCTTCGAAAGAAGTTGTATCATCTTAGGATGGAAGATGGAGATTCTGTGACAGAACATCTAAATGCCTTTAATACTCTAGTAAGTCAACTTAGCTCTATTAATATTACAATTGCAGAAGAAGATAAGTGTATTATTTTGTTATGTCCTTTGCCAGACTCTTGGGATAATCTGGTTGTAGAAATAGGTAGTACCACTCAATCTACATTGAAGTATGAGGATGTAGTTGCATCCTTATTATCTGAAGAGATGAGGCGAAAAAGCATGGATGGTCACAGCACAGATGCTTTATTTGTAAGAGGGTGTACCCAAGACAGGAACCCTAGTAAGCCTTCGGGGTGGAGATCTAAATCTACAGGTAGATCTAAGTCTCCAGGAAAATCTTTGAGGAAATGTTGGAAGTGTGGTAAAACAGGGCATTATAAGAAAGATTGCAAGTCTAAGAAGGTTGAAAAACCAAAGGGATCTGATAGTACCTCTTCCACAGAGGTGAAAACCTCCACTGAAGAAGGAAATGATGTTTACATAGCATCTACAAGTACACATGCAGACCGTGATGTATGGTTGATCGACTCAGGCACGTCATACCATATGACTCCTCACAAGGAGTGGTTCTCTGAATATGAAAAATATGATGGTGGTGATGTATTCCTAGGAGATGACTCGACAACAAAAATCATGGGACGTGGAAGGGTTAAGTTGTTGCTAAAAGATGGAAGGATTATAACACTCCCTGGGGTTCTGCACATTCCAAAACTTGTCAGGAGCCTAATATCTGTAAGCAAGTTCGATGATGCAGGAGTGGATACTATATTTGGAAAGAACACTTGCAAGATGGTACGAGGAGAAATGGTGTTGATGAGGGGAGTTCGGTGTGGAACTCTGTACAAGTTGTTGGGAAGCACTTATACTAATGGGTGTAATAGTTATGTTGTCCTTGAACAGACAAATAAAGAAGACAAAACCAATATCATCCCTGAAAAGAAGACCATGATGTGGCATCAAAGACTGGGGCATATTGGAGAAAAGGGCCTTCGAACACTACACGGTAAAGGCATGGTTGAAGGTATGTCTAATTGCACTCTGGATTTTGATTTATGTGAAAATTGCATATATGGTAAAAAGAATTGAGTAAGATTCCCATCTGGTGCTACAAGAGCAAAGGGGATCTTAGAGTTGATACACAGTGATGTGTTTGGACTTGTTCCTGTTCCACCCCTAGGTAAATCTATGTATTATGTTTCATTCATAGATGATTTTTCAAGGAACACATGGATTTATTTTCTTAGAAAGAAATTTGAGGTATTTAATAAATTTAAAGAGTTTAAGGCTTTGGTAGAAAATCAGACAGAGAATAAAATAAAGGTATTGAGAACAGATAATGGTGGAGAATTATACGGAAATGAATTCGAAGAATTCTGTAAGAAGTGTGGTATAGCAAGGCAGAAGACTACTCCATACACTCCTCGGCAGAATGGAGTTGCAGAAAGGATGAACAGGACACTGACGGAAAAAGCAAGGAGCATGCTCAACGGTGCTGGATTAGGACAAGAATTCTGGGAAGAGGCAGTGGGTACAGCATGTTACCTGGTCAATCGATCACCTTCATCGGCGTTGGATGATAAAACTCCACACAAGGTATGGTCTTCAAAGAAACCCTCTCTTCAACATCTTAGAGTGTTTTGTTGTGATGCTTATATACATGTTCCAAAGGAAAATAGAAGTAAGCTGGATTAAAAGGCTGAAAAGTGTATCTTTATTGGTTATAAAGATGGTGTGAAAGGTTATAAGCTTTGGAACCCAGAAACCAAGAAAATTGTTTACAGTCGAGATGTTGTTTCCAGAGAGGTAAAAGATGTGTCCAAACAGAAATTCCTACCAACGCAAGACGAACCTGAGAAAATAGAGCTTGAGTTGGATGATGAAAAATCTGAATCATCTGAAGAAGAGGAAGCAGAAGAAGAAGAACCCCATATCCCAGTATTGAGGAGATCAGTGAGAGATAAAAGGCAACCGGAAAGGTATAGTCCACCTGATTTACGTTCCAATTTTTCTTTATCTATTACTGATGATGATCCCAGAACTGTCAGGGAAGCAGTGAATTCAGAGGATAGTAAACTTTGGAAGAAGGCCATGGTTGAAGAAATGGATGCCTTGGATAAGAATGAGGCATGGGATATAGTTGAGTTGCCAGCTAGAAGAAAATTTGTTGGTAGAAAATGGTTGTTTGAGAAGAAGTTTAATGCACAAGGTAAAGTGGATAAATAAAAAGCCAGGTTAATAGAAAAAGGTTATTCCAGGTAGATGGAATTGACTTTGGTGATATTTTTTCTCATGTTGCTAAGTTAACTTCTATTATATTTCTTTTATCTATTGTTGTTTCTTTTGATCTTGAAGTGGAACAGATGGATGTGAAGACAACATTCCTACATGGGGATCTGGAAGAAGAAATCTACATGAAGCAGCCAGAAGGCTTTG
>ML799436.1:55142-75787 GCA_009831015.1 Picea engelmannii | reverse complement strand
TGTATATTCCAAGCAGGTTGGTAATCACTTCATTTATGTAGTGTTGTATGTTGATGACATGTTGTTGGTAGGAAATAACATGGATGTTATCAAGGAGGTGAAATCGCAGCTATCATCCAAATTTGACATGAAGGATCTCGGTGTTTCTAACTTCATTATGGGAATGGAGATTAAAAGAGATCGTGCAAACATGAAACTCTGGTTGAATCAGAGAAAATATGTTGAGACAATATTGCATAGGTTTAATATGCATGGAAGTAAACTGGTCAAGGTTCCTATTCCTATAGGTGTAAAGTTATCTGTAGATCAGTGTCCCAAGACACAGGAAGAAGAAGAGGACATGTCCCATGTTCTGTATGCCAGTGCAGTTGGTAGTTTGATGTATGCAATGGTCTGTACTAGATCATACATTGCACATGCAGTGGGAGTTTTGAGTAGGTATATGTCAAAACCAAGGAAGGAGCATTGGACAACAGTAAAGAGGGTCTTCAGGTATCTGCGTGGCACTGCCAGGTGTGGATTGTGCTACCAAGGAAGACCAGGATTGGACAGAGTGTTGGACATACATGGATTTGTTGATGCAGACTGGGCTGGAGATCTGGATCGCATAAGATCTACAAGTGGGTATGTGTTTAACCTATTTGGAGGAGAAATCAGTTGGATGAGCAAAAGATAGGCTGTAGTGGCACTCTCAACTACAGAAGCTTAATACATGGTGGCCACTCATACAAGCAAGGAAGTAGTATGGTTACAAAGATTGTGTTCAGGTATTGGGTTGGTACAACAAGCAGTGAGATTAGATTGTGACAGTCAGAGTGCAATCTTCCTGGCAAAGAACCCTGCTTATCATTCGAAGACAAAGCATATTGATGTTCAATATCACTTTGTGAGAGACATGGTTGAGGAAAAGAAGGTGTTGCTGGAAAAGGTTGACAAAGTCTGTGAGGAAAGAAAAGTTATCCTAGTGTAGAGTAACAATGGGCATTGTTGCCCTGTATTGTTGACTATATAATCCCTTGGACCCCTGGATGCAAAGAAAACAACAAGTGGGAGAATGTTAGGTATGTGTTATATTATTTGCATGTGTGTGTGTGGGTGCTTCATATATGACAATTGCCAGGTGCTTTCCTAGGGGGGTCCCAGGGGGGGGTAGGTATTCCCCCCCCTGGTTACGCGTAGCGCCCCGAAATTTGCTTTTAGGCGGGTTTTGCTATTTTTAGCAGTTTAATAAAAATAATCCTGGTTTTAGGGATTAGGGTTTTGGTATCTACGGAATACCTAAAAACATTTTATATATTGTATAGTGAATGGTGAAATTCGATATAATGAATATAAGAAAGGTTTTCCCGATTGAGGGTTTCCGGTATAAATCTCTGTGTACTATGTGAATGAGCCATTGATTAAATTATGTTTTGCTTCAGAATCTATATGCATTGCTTTACTTCACATGTTTAAAACTTACAATTTCTACTCGATTTTGATAGCATATCGATAGGCAGCTCTTAGTGATGAGATGTTCAGGAAATCTATTTCGGTTTGGATGTACCTATGCAGAGCCCCACAGTATTTCAGAACCATATGTCACTCGGAGTCTTTGATACCCATCTTGGTACACAAGGTATGGAAAGTATTTGTGAACTATGACATTGTTTGGCCCTTCTCTTTTCGTAGTGTGGTCTATCTCATGTATTGGTATTCATAGTTATCCACAGGGTAATATTGTTCCTTGACCGCATCCACAAAAAAATCCCAAGTGGGCTCGACCCCATCTATTCCAGATTCCTCTGTGGAAATTTGCTCCCAGTAAGTTTCCCACCAATGTTTGACATGGGGGAGAGCCTTGAGGAGTGTGAAGGTGATATTTTCCCTGTTGAAAAAATTGTGAACAGAGAAATAACCTTCTAGCAAACTTAACCATTTGTATAGGGTATCCACATCTATCTGACCTTCAAATACGGGAATATCAAAGTTAACTTGTACCTTGAAGGGATAATTTTCTCCAAAGTGGTCACTTGATGAAGATGTGTCTATTGCTATCAAAAGGCATTGAAGGATGTGGGAAAAATTCTCCATCATTTCGTCCCTCTGTCGTGCGAGAGCTTACTCAAGAAACAGGTTAATAGAATATTCTTCTCTGCCATTTTTCTTTTCTTCTTCCATGGAGGGTTTCTTGGGTGTGCGAGAGCGATTGTCCTCAAGACAGACAAACTCAAAACCCAACTTGCTATACTCAAACCTCGTCAGGGACATGCACTGAAAAACGATCGAGAGCATCATGCTCTGATGCCACTGATCCAGATTATTTTTGGAATGAAATGAAAGCAAAGATATTACAATGAAATACACATAAATATTTCCAAAAACAGAGAAATACAACAATACATGATTTCTATTAATGAAAGAAATGTACACTGTAAAAATACAGAGTGCAAGACTTGCTAGAATGGTGGCAGTTTTATCTCTGAGAAGAGATGTGATGTCTATGCTTTAAGACCTTTTTACAATAAACATGAATTCAAAAACCCTAGACATCCAAAAAGCTAACCCTAGGAGATGAAGCGCCAAAATTCATGTGGGCCCCATTCGGATAAGTTAGTACATCAACTTATCGAGGTTGTAACTTTTGCGTAAGATCTCCATTTTAGGCAAGGTCCTGCTGAAACAACAAGTACGCCCTCCAGGGGTTCATAAGTCACAAGGATCATAGCATGTAAATCACATCCAATAATTAAATTACCCAAACATGTGCAGCAAACCCCCTTAACCCAAAGAAATGCTCAAAGACGTTATGAAATTTGACAAGTTAGTTTTGGAGAGGGTCTTAGGGTGTCCTATTGGGATAACCTCTTTTAAGTTTGGGGTGTTTCCCAGGTGGAATCTAGTCCAAGTCATGTACGTGTATGAGGTGGTATGGGGTAAATATTTGGGCATGGGGTGCATGTGATAACAGGGAAATGTAGAGTCTTACATATGGGTGCCTTTGTGGAGGGTGAGTTGCACCTTGTCATAGATGCAATTGTTTTCTAGCACATTCATTGCCTTTTATTCTTATCTTTATTTCTTTTTATATTTTTCTCTTGTGCTTCAAGGGAACAGTTGAGGGACATTGTCATCGCTTGATGACCATAGGTGACAGCGTTATCCAAAAACATTTCACGGAAATGAGAAGGCTAGCTCATAATGAGACCCCCTTTCTCTTGGCTATGGCACCAAGAGACACTACCCTGGTTTGGTGACCATATGGGTGGTAATGTCATACCACTACATGACCATGGTCATAATAGCTCGGCTCGTGATGAGACCCATATCCATCAACTAGTACTTTGATTGTTTATGTTATCTTGTGGGTCCCATTTTCTTACTAAGAATTTTTTCACTGGTTTCTCGGGGATCCCTGGGCGAAGCATATCGAAGGTTTCAAAATTGGATTTTAACTCTTGCTAGCTACTTTTACCCTCTGGGCCTTTAGTCCCTTCTTCCCACGAGGTAATGTACAACCCTTCATAGTGTAGCCAATCCCAATGCCCAAAAAAGAAAGGGGATATGGAAGGAATAAAGATGGAAAGTGGTAAGTATGGAGGGAACATACGATGACTCTTCAAAGATACACCTAGTAGTAACCCATCCTAAAGGGAAATCAACTTACTAGGGAATTGTGTCACCCTCCCAGGTTTGAACAAGGAAAAGAGCATAATTTCCAAGCAAACATCATGAAATGAAGAAGGATTCAAATACAACATGTTTAAGTGCTTAAAAAATCTGAGTGATGCATACCATGATACCCGAATTCATTACCTCATGGAGCAAGACTCACTACTACTTCAGTACCAGACTAATGTGATGGATATTGTTGCTGGTGATATGTGGATTGCAATAAAGAAAAGAGGGGTCGTCCGGGGCCATGCTTAAGTCATATGGATCTCGGTACTCCATGTCTAGGACCCATGGGCCTCAAGACGTGATCTCATTAGTTATCCCTAGGCTAGGGGATAACATATGGCTCCAACTCAGGGACATGTGCTCACCGTAGAGCGCATGAGAACCTCAACATCTCTGGTATGACATGTGCCTGCTAAATCTCAACAAAAGATATTAGTAATCCCTAGGGTGATGTTATCACTCCTCGTCCATATAATGAAATAAACAAATAAAAGCATATCTAGTCTAACATATGATTATGAGCATACATATATACATAATGAAAGAAGACAATATGAAAAATTCAACTACAACTATGCTAACATGATATGCAATGGTATATACAATGGATTCAAATGCCTACCTAGCTCTACTTACCTGTTTGTTGAATGTTAGTTGTAGTCAAATAACCAATGAAACCATCCTAGCAATACCTCATAATACCTGCCACGATGCTTCATCATAAACCAAAGAAATGGCAAGTCAAGCACAAAATAAACATGAGTTAGAGAATGCATTATAACATAGGAAGTCGTAAAGTCTAGCTCATGGAGGGGAGGAAGGGACAAAATCATGCCAAGTCACCCTTCCAAAAAAGTGATCAATCCATATCAGAAAATGATCATGAGAGGTAAAGGACTCAAAAGGATGTCCTAAAGAGTCTAAGAATTGACTACCTTGGACGTCATCACTCCCTGGGGTCTGAGAAGGGATTAACAAAAACTTAGAGGGAAACTGACAACTTCTCAAGGGAAAGCTGAAATATTGAAATAATAAACTTATTAAGGCATTCAACCTCCCCTTGAATTCTAACAAAAAGTTTTACCCTAAAGAAAACTTGAAACAAGAGACATGTTCCCCAACTGCATCCTTAGTGACATAACGAGGTAAAGCAATCGGAGGGAGTTGGACAACCTTGTGACAAGTATCCTGCTTCAGGCAAGAAATGTCCTCTTTATCAAAATTTGAGAAAAATTATGGTTGATAATCTTCTTCATAGAATAAATCCAAGTGCTCAAAGGAATACTCATCAAAATCCTCAAGGTATGACTGAAAATAATCAGGAGAATATTGCACTGGGTCATCCTTGAGTGCTTGGAAAATTTATGTAATTATATCATCATCTTGTTGCCAAACATCAAAATTATTAGGAACATCATATGATTGTTGTAAAGGCAGCATTCGAAGATATCCTTCCATATTATAAATGGGATCCTCATCAGAACCAATCACATCCCACTTACGTCTTATGGCATGTATGAACTCATCAATATTATCAACCATGTCACTACCTTTATCATAACATGAAGGATTTAATGCATCCAAGGGCTCCTCTAATACTTCTTCACTTTCCAGATCATAAAATAAAGAATCATCAAAATATTGGAAAGGGAAATAAATTACCATGTTCACTTCTTGTTGTGAAGGAGCGTCAAAGGCTTGAATGACTTCATCAAATGGAAAATCATCCAGTACATCATCCCCGAGACTCGTCTCTTTAATCATCTTTTCACCTTCATCAGAAAATGAAGGACCTAGCTCTTCCAAGGGTTCCTTTACTTCTTCAGCTTTTGAATCATAGAACAAAGTGTCATCAAAAACCTGAAAAGGAAAATGATTCACCTCATTCTCTTCATCTTGTGTAGGAGAGATAGGATATTGGAGAGTTTCATCGGACGAAGGAGAGGATACTAGTGCTTCATCCCCATAATCCACTTCTTTAGTCAAGTCTTTATTGTATTATATTGAATTATGGAAAAAATCTTGCTCCTCTTCAAGGGGTTGACAACCTTCATAAATCTCTCCTTATATATCAAAGGGTTCTTGGTATTGAGCATGGTACACATCCCTGGGATCTTCCACAATCTCAGTGGTGAATCCTTCGTCCTCTAGGGATATTGTGAGATTTTGAAGGGAACCTTCATATGTCTGGAATTGTGGTTTCACAAACTTAATAAACTTATTTATGAGGTCTACGAAATATGATATACCCTTATATTCGCAACAACCCTTAATCCAATCTTGCAAAAAAGATGACAGGGAAAGTATGAACAATTTTACCAGAACATCCTCCCCTTCAAATTCTATCTCACTTATATACTTCATGAATTCTACAATGTGATTAATTGGGACACCTCCGAATCTTGGAGAGTTGTTTAACCATTTTATATCAATATAATGTGGGTATCCTTGAAAACTTTCAAAATCAATAGTCAGATACACTTGTTCCTAGGGTTCCATGATCCCATATCTTGGAAATATCACAAAATTGAGAGTAAGGTGGAACCTTGGAAAAGGTCAGTGGAGTCGCTAGATATCCTCTTAAGGATTATCAAAGAGAGTGAGGGAATCACCCTTAGTGGAATCGGAAGGTAAGCTTCGTAAGATGAAGGCTTTGAGGGAAAGGCTTACCGAAAAAATGTCGTGAGGAATATTGACTCAATGTTCCCTGACAACAGCTCCAAAAATGTTCTCACACAATATTTACTTGCCCAAATACTAAAGGAAAGTAGGTCGAGATTGGCGTAACATGAGGGTAATCATGTCACTGTCACCCCAACAAGATACCCTTTTCTATTTAGGAGGAAAAACCTTCTCCAAGGGAGACATCCTTAGACCTAGTGGGTTGATGAAGGGAAAGAAATGATAAGTAAACTACCCCTCTCTCTAGGTCACTCAAGTCAAGTTTAAGTCTTGAAGGATGAAGCAAAAGAAACATAAAGTGTACCTACCCCTTACCAATACAAAAACAAGTGTTAAAGGCAATAATAAATGATAATGATGCTTCAACAAGACAATAAACTTGTGAATATATGTTGGTTGTCTATGTATGCAACAAATGACAAGTAGATGATAGCGATAAGTAAATGATAACAACTGCAAATTCGTATCAACAAGAACGCACTTGTGCGGACAATGTGAACCAGAATTTAAAGCATGAATGATAATAATTTATCTTTATGTGATTTATCTAAATATATCAACCAACAATTGGATTTAAACGGGTTGTCTAAGTTAAATGTAACAATAGTAAAATAGAAGTAATGACAGTAGTAAACAAGCTTCGGAAATGTAATATGCTAAGGCAATTTAACAAACACTTGAGCATATATTGATAGTTCCTTGCCTTGTATGAATTATGGGATGTTCTAAGGTGATTGGTAGGATGATATAGACTGCAAACAATGGCTGTAACAATGAATTATCATCAGTAATTAAGTGGTTGTTAATATCTCTAGGATAAGTTAGTTAACTAGTTAAAGTTAGTAGGGTAATCAAGTAGGAAATGATTTGGAGTTTGAGTTTGAAGATACTTTTCAAAGAGTGAGGTTTGAATAGATCCTTTCTAAGGGTATTGGAGTCAAGTAGGTGAGTTCCTTCAAGGTTGTTAACAAGTAATTTTACACATAATCCAATAGGGAGAAAGACCTAGGCGGAGTAGAAACTTAAGTCCTCCTAGGTTTGACCTTAAGAAGTGAGGAAGCTAGGCTGTAAGCACTTCTAGGCCCTAGCACCTCCTTCTTCTTGGATTTTTATGGATGAAAAGTACTTTTCACAATAATTAAGTATAAACCTCTAGAGCACTAGCACTTTAGGGACCTAGGGTTTCACTAGTTACTAGATCAATCCTATAAAGCTAGGCAAATGAAAAGCAAGAAAGTTAGCACTTTAAGTTTCTTACTTCAAGCATTAATTAAAACATGCAATTTCATAATCTTGTATGAGCAAGCAAACCATTACCATAACCATTTACAATGACAAAGTAAAAATCTACTTCCTTGCACCAAGAATAATCATGTAAAAGCATGCAAGATTGCCACAAAACTTCATAAAATTTGTCTAAGTGCCAAAAAAAAGCCTTAAAAGAGTAGTTCTCTCCTTATTTCAGCCAATAACCCTTAGTAGGGTGAAAATTTCAGACCTCCACTCTCCCAAGTGAGAGTTATGATGAAAATGAATGTCACTTTATGTTTATTTATACCAAAATTTGACCTTTAATTATTTTAGGTCGAAATATGAGGGTTGACTTGGCCAATTTACTACAAAATTACATTTTTACCAAAATAAATTCAATTTACATCTAAATAGGCCTCCAAAGGTGACGTCATGCCCTCCTAGGGTGACGTTGGGCCTCAAGTGTGGGATGTTGGGCAAAGGAGATGAAACGTTGGGCCTCCAAAGGCCTTAAATTTACCCACACGTGCCAATAGTCTCATGAATGCCTCCAAGGTGACATCCCCAGCTAATAAGTGATGTCTAGGGATACAAAGGTGACGTCCAAGGCCTCCCAAGGCCAACGTTCAGGTGGGAGAAGCATGATACCTTAGGTCTAGGTCTTCCATAGTGCCTCCAAAGGCAATGTCCTTCCTTCATCTAGTGCAAGATTCCAATATCTTCTTACCCCTAGCTGGGGTTTCAACATCCATATGTGGGTTTTGAGCCCCCATGAAGGTATGAGCTAATCATTCCCTCATGTGTACCTGTCCACCGGGCAAGGTCCTGCTGAAACAACAAGTACGCCCTCCAGGGGTTCATAAGTCACAAGGATCATAGCATGCAAATCACATCCAATAATTAAATTACCCAAACATGTGCATCAAACCCCCCTTATCCCAAACAAATGTTCAAATATGTTATGCAATTTGACAAGTTAGTTTTGGAGAGGGTCTCAAGGCATCCTATTGGAATAACCTATTTTAAGTTTGGGGTGTTTCCCAAGTGGAATCTAGTCCAAGTCATGTAAGTGTATGAGGTGGCATGGGGTAAATATTTGGGCATGGGGTGCATGTGATAATAGGGAAATCTATATTCCTACATGTGGATTCCTTTATGGAGGGCGAGTTGCACCTTGTCATGGATGCAATTGTTTTCTATCCCATTCATTTCCTTTTATTCCTATCTTTATTTATTTTTATCTTTTTCTCTTGTGCTTCAAGGGAATAGTTGAGGGCCACTGTCCTGGATTGATGACCAGAGGTGACAACGTTATCCGAAATCATTTCACGGAAATGAGAAGGTTGGCTCGTAATGAGACCCCCTTTCTCTTGGCTATGCCACCAAGAGCCACTACCCTGGTTTGGTGACCATATGGGTGGTAATGTCATACCGCAACATGCCCATGGTCATAATAGGTCGACTCATGATGAGACCTCCTATCCATCAACTAGTACCTTGAGTGTTTATGTTATCTTGTGGGTCCCCTTTTCTTACTGAGAAGCTTTTCACTGCTTTCTCGGGGATCCATGGCAAAGCATCTCGAAGGTTTCAAAATTGGCTCTTAACTCTTGCTAGATACTTTTACCCTCTGGGCCTTTAACCCCTTCTTCCCACGAGGTAAGGTACAACCCTTCATAGTGTAGCCAATCCCAATGCCAAAAAAGGAAAGGGGAGATAGAAGGAATAAATATGGAAAGTGGTAAGTATGGAGGGAACGTACGATGACTCTTAAAATATCCACCTAGTAGCAACCCATCCTAAAGGGAAATCAACTTACTAGGGAACTGTGTCACCCTTCCAGGTTTGAACAAGGCAAAGAGGATAATTTCCAAGCAAACGTCATGAAATGAAGAAGGATTCAAATACATATGTTCAAGTACTTCAAAAATCAGAGTGATACATACCATGATACCCGGACTCATTACCTCATGGAGAAAGACTCACTGCTACTTCAGGACTAGACTGGTGGGATGGATACTACTGTTGGTGATATGTGGACTACACTGAAGAAAAGAGGGTCCCTCCAGGGCCATGCTTAAGTTGTTTGGCTCTCAGTACTCCATGTCTAGGACCTATGGGCCTCGAGACGTGATCTCCTTAGTTATCCCTAGTCTATGGGATAATAGGGTATATAGAACAAAGTTCACATCTGATGGAGAAATTGAGAAGCATAAGGATAGATTGGTTGCAAAAGGATTCTCACAAAAATAAGGTATTGACTACATTGAAACATTTGCTCGTGTTGCTAAAATGACTATAATATGCATTGTAGTTTCTCTAGCTGCAAAATTTGGTTGTGAAATTCATCAAATGGATGCTAAAAGTGTTTTTATGCATGGTGATTTACTTGAAGAAATTTATATGAAACAACCCCCAGATTTTATAAAAGTTGGCCAAGAACATCTTGTTTGTACGCTTAAAAAATCATTGTATGGGTCAAAGCAAGCTCCAAGATCATGGTACTCCAAAATTAATGAGTACTTCTTGAATGATGGATTCAAAAGAAGTCCTTACGATCCTAATTTTTATGTCAAAAATTGCAATGGCGATATCATAATGGTTATCCTATAGGTAGATGACTTAATCATTACATGAAGCAGTTTAAGTCAGGTATATGACTTCAAGAAGTAGCTGAAGAAGGATTTTGATATCACAGACTTTGGGTTATTACATTATTTTCTTGGCATCACGGTTTGGCAAGAAAAAGATAGAATTCTTCTATCACAACCAAAATATGCACTTGATCTGTTGAAAAAGTTCAAAATGAAGAATTGTAAGTCATCTCCAACTCCAATTGATGCAGGGACTAAGTTAAAAATCAACTCTATTTCTGAAAAATTTGATGGCACAATATATAGACAGTTGGTTGGAAGTTTGTTTTATCTAACAACCACTAGACCAGATATTGCATATGTAGTTGGAATGGTTTCTAGATTTATGTTTGATCCTCATCTTGAACATTGGAAGGAAAATAAAAGAATACATAGATACATCAAAGGAATTTATAAGCTTGGACGTCAATATAAATATGGTGGTAATTTTCAACTTCCAGGATATACAGACTTTGATTGGGCAGGAGACACTGATGATAGAAAATCAACTTCTGGATATATCTTTCATCTTGATTTGGGAGCAATCCCATGGAGTAGCAAGAAGCAAGATGTGATCTCTTTATCATCAACATAAGATGATTATAAAGGAGCAACACTTGCAACACAAGAAGCTACATGGCTAAGAGGTATTATTGTTGAATTGAATCATTCTCAAACAAAAGCTACAACTATTTACTATGATAATCAAAGCACAATACAATTAACAAATAATCCAGTTTTTCATGCAAGGACCAAACATATTGAAATCCATCAGCATTATGTTCTTGAGTATAATGGCAGAAATGTCCTCAGACACACACTTCTATTAAATAGGAAAATAAATTACATATGAGAATTTGCAAGAGTTTACACCCGAACACCTCAACACTCTTGCAATGAGCTATATATAAGCTAAATGTCCTAACTAAATCTAGTTATGGATCACTTATTAAATAAACAAGTGTCCATTTACAATAAATGTTATCTTAACAATCTTCTAACTATACTCCTAATTTAGAGCCTAAGATACGACACCTAGCTAGAGTCATATCTTTCACAACAATACTCTATTTCTAAATGTCTCCATTTATTAATCAAATATTCTAGATTATTAATTTATTATTCTAAATTAATAATTATTTTATCAAAGTATGTTAAACTATGATATTTGTATTTTGGATAATCTAACATTCCCCCCTATGATCCAAAGATACATTACAACAGATACCAAGCTCATCCCTGATCTTGGTAAATTTTATTCTGCCAAGAGGTTTCATGAAAATGTCGAAGATCTGATCTTCTGAAGGATAATAAATTGGCTTGATGACATCCTTTGCGATGAGTGATCTGATATGATGATACTTGGTGTCCACATGCTTTGTCTTTGAATGAAAAACTGGATTCTTGGCAAGCTTAATGGCTGACTGGTTGTTGATGAATAATGATGTAGCTTTTGTTTGAGAAATGCCCAAGTCTTGCAAAACTCTGTGTAACCAAAAAATTTCACATGTTGCTTCCCATGCTGAGATGTATTTTGCTTCTGTTGTAGAAGTGGTCATTGTAGCTTGTTTCTTAAAACTCCAAGACACTACTGTTGAACCCATGTTCATTAAGTAATCTGATGTTGATGCATGATCATCAATGCTTCTGGAAAAATTGGCATCTGAAAAACCACCAAGTACAAAATTTTTATTCTTTTTGTAAAGAAGACCAAAATCTTTTGTTCCTTGGATATATCGAAGAACTCTTTTGGTTGCATTCCAGTGGTTGTATCGTGGTTGCTGCATAAAGCGTGAAATAATACTGACTGCATAAGATAGATTTGGTCGAGTGTTTGTCAAATAAATCAAGATGCCAATTAAATTTCTATAAGTAGTGTTGTCTACCATTTTCCCCCCTTCAAATTTTGAAAGTTTCAAGTGTTGTTCCATAGGGGTAAGAGATGGTTTGCAATCCTGCATTCCAAATCGCTGAAGAATTTCTGCTGCATACTTACTCTGAGAAATGAAAATATGATGTGGACGTTGGAATACTTCAATTCCAAGATAGTAGTGAAGTAGTACCAAATCGGTCATCTTAAAAACTGCATGTAACTCCTTTTTCCCCTGTGCAATATGAGCATCATTGTTTCCCGTAATGATCAAATCATCTACATACATAACAAGAATCACCAGATATGGACCCTATTGATGGATATACAAAGTATCATCAGATTCACTTCGTTGAAAACCAACTTTCCTAAGGTATTCATCCATTTTGGCATACCAAGCTCGGGGAGCTTGCTTTAACCCATATAAAGCCTTGATTAATTTGCAAACTTTATGTTCCTATCCTTCAATTTCAAAACCTGGTGGTTGTTTCATATATACATATTCCTGTAAGTCTTCGTTGAGAAAAGAATTTTTTACATCCATTTGATGAACTTTCCAACCTTTCTGAGCGGCCAATGCAAGTGTTAATTGGATGGTATTCCATTTTGATGTAGGAGCGAAATTTTCCTCATAATCAATGCCTTCCTACTGTGCAAAACCTTTAGCCACGAGTCTTTCTTTATACTTGTCAATTTCTCCATGTGGGTTGTATTTAATTCTGTAAACCCATTTGCATCCGATGGGTTTAACACTTGTAGGACAATCAACAAGTTTCCAAGTGTTGTTATCAATTACTGCTTGATACTCTTCAATCATAGCCTGTTTCCATTCTTTATGTTTTACTGCTTCTTTGTATGTGGAAGGTTCAGTAAAATCATTTGCGATCAAGGCAAAATTTCCTTCACTGTTCTGTGATCCCCTTGTTCCTGTTTTATTCTACTCATCAGGCCTTACATATTTCAAAAGTTGAACTGCCCATTTTGGTAGTTGATGTTCACTTGTTTGGGGATCTAAATTACCATTATTGTAAATTGGATTAATGTAAACTGATGTTCGTTGATCAGTTGAAGATTCTGGAGGTGGAGAATCATTGTCAGATGAACTACCACTGCTAGGAGATTCTGATGAACTGCTGGAAGACCCGGATGATGATGTTGAAGTAAATGGACTAGATGTATCATCTTCATATGAAGGAAAATCAAGTTCATACCAATTAGGTGAATTTGGTTGAATTTGCATTTTTCCTTTTCTTTGATTGCCTTTAGTTTCTAACTTTTGAAGAAGACTTTCTATTTCTTCAGCACTCTTACTTTCAGTTTCATCAAAAACTACATGCCTGCTCACAATAAATTTTCCATTAGACAAAAGTCGGTGTCCTTTCTTCTCATCGGAATACCCAATCATTGTGCATTTTAAGCTTTGTGGGTCAATCTTAGTTCGTTTTTCTTTCAGAACTAAGGCATAACATACTAATCCAAAAACTCTGAGATGTTTAACTCGAGGTTTGAAACCAAACCATGCGTCATAAGGTGTGATTATGTCCAAAGAAGCAGTTGGATATCTGTTCCTTAAGTAGATAGTTGTATGGATTGCTTCTGCCCAATATGTAGGACTTAACTTTTTAAAGGTTAACATGGATCTTGCCATTCCTACCAAGGTGTGATTCATTCTTTCTACGACTCCATTTTGTTGAGGAGTGTATACATTTATAAGATGTATTCTTATCCCATTGTCTGTGCAATAAGTTTTGAATTCATGAGAAGTGAATTCCCCTCCATTATTGGTCCTGAGAGTGCCTATCTTTTCTTTAACTTCATTTTCAACAAGTTGACGAAAAATCTTAAAATTTTCAAATGCTTCTGACTTTTGCTTCAAGAAGTAAACCTAAGTCATTCTACTGAAATCATCAATAAAGAGTAAAAAATATGTGCAACCACCTAAAGAAGTTTGTAGTGGACCAGAAACATCACTGTGAACTAGTTGCAATCACCTAGTTGCACGCCATGAACTTGTTGGAAAACTCTCTCGACTTTGTTTTCCATAAATGCAAGCTTCACATTTTGTATTTTCCTTTTTGAAAGTTGGAAGTCCCTTAACCATCCCTTGTTTTTGAAATTGAGAGAGACTTTCAAAGTTGAGATGTCCATATCTCACATGCCACAATCTTATAGGTGAAATACATGTACTTACTGCTCCTGCAAAATCAAAATGCCTTGGAATAACTGTCCCTTTCATCCTTAACAGTTTTCCATCTTCATAACCTGTCATCAATTTTTGCATATTCTGTTTGACTGAATTAATCTTAACTAAGCCATCTTCCATAATCACCTGATGTCCTGCTTGTCGAATCGTGACTAAAGACAACAAATTATTTTTAAAGGTTGGTACATACCATACATTTGACATCATTCTTTCTCCAATATCAGGTAAATAAAATTTAACTACACCTTTTCCATAAGGAGTATGTTTGGTATTATCTGTAAGAAAGACGAAATTAAGATGGCATACTTGAAAATTCCAAAAGAAGTCACGTCTGAAAGTCATGTGTTGAGATGCTCCTGAATCTAGAATCCAAGCATCTTCATAATCACTTTGAAAATCAGTGGAAATCTGTAATGTTGAAGATGAGGTAAAAACATATTTTGAACCATCATCATCTCGATCATTTGCAAACTGTGTTGTGTTTTGATGAAACTTGGAAATTTTATCAATGGAAGTTTGACAATCTTCTGCATAATGACCAACTTTGTTACATATTCTACAAACAATTTGACTTAAATCTCTTTCTCTGCCTGAATTATGTCCTTTGCCTCTGTTTTGAACTCTGTTTGGAGTTTGTCCTCTGCCTTGACTGTTGCCTTGAAAATAGTCTATGCCTTGACTATTTCCTCTTTCTTGAAAATACCCTCTAACTTGATTGTTTCCTCTGCCTTGAAAAGAACCTCTGCTTTGACTGTTTCCTCTGCCTTGAAAATTGCTCCTGTCTAAAAAATTGTTTTCTCTACTTTGGCTTCGACCACAACCTTGTACAAAATGTCCTCTTCCTCTACTTCTAGAATTGTCAGTTGAAGATTTACTTGTGTTGGCTTCTGTGAAAAAAACATCTTCCCAAACTTGCTTTTTCTTTCCAAAATTTTTGTTGTGTTGAGATAACATTTCACTTATCTCATCAAACGTAAGCTTGTCTAAATTTCCAGTTACTTGTAAAGTTTCCAAAAAAATGTGTATAGGAAGAAGGCAATCCAGCAATTAAGATTGTGGTCATGAAACTATCATTTACTGCTTGAAAACCAACATTTAGTATTTCCTGCTTAATGTTCTTAAGTCTGGAAATATATTCATGTACATCACCTCCTTCAGTGAATTTCTGTTGGAGCAACTTTAATTGAAGATCAACTTTCTTTGATTCAGGCCGAGTATCAAATAGATCCTTAAAAAATTTCAAAGCAGACCATGCATCAGTAGTATTTTCAATGTGGACATACATCTCATCATTAATTGAAGATTTGATGAGTGTTAATGCTTTGGCATTTTTAATTTCCCATTTTGCTAATGTGGCTGCATCTGTAGGTTTATTTGGCTTAGTATCTTCATTACACATATCATGCCAAAGTTCATTATAAATGAGAGTGCTTTCAATGAGACGTTTCCATGTCTTGTATGATTTTGTGCCTTCAAGTTTATTGGAGTCAGAGAACAAATTAATTAACTTCGACATTGTAGTGTTGAATCTTTGCACCAAAAAGAATCAAACAAAAAATATCAAGATGAGCAACACACCACACACATCACACAAAAAAACGATCTATCGGGGCTTGGCCTTGACCCTCGTATAGTCGTTGAAACATGAGAGAAATGACTAAGCTTTGCACTTGGCTCTAGTCAAATTCTAGGTAACTTTCAAAATTTTACTCCTTTCACTCCATCATTCTTGCAAATTTTGGTAAAAGAAAATATCACCCCCCCTCAAAGTAAAAACACTTTGAGTTACAAAAAAAATTGTTACCCAAAAAAAATACTGCATAAAATTCAAACTAATAAAAAAATTCCGTGGTGCTTGCGCTTTGAAATAGAACTAAACCACAAAGCAAATGTTGGTCTGGTAAATGCTTTGAAGTTGTTACAGTCCATCAAATACAAATATCCAAATATGGGTGACTAGATGTCTTTTGCGCGATGTCTTCTATAGAATGGAATGGACAGATAAACCTATTGTTATTTCATAAATATATGATAGATTTGTCCACCCAATTCTTCGATTCGGCCATCATCTCAGATTTCTATTATGGAGAGGCAGACAGTCGTGAATAACATGTATAAGTAGACAAGTTGCAGCCTGCAAGGAAAGACGTTATCTCACATCATGTCTTTTGAGTGCCTCTGCAATTTCGATTACAGTCTCATAGAGTTGGCCTCCCTCCGTCCCAAGAATTATATCCCGTGTCGAAGCTTTGAAATTGAAAGTAAACCAAATCAAAAATTGAAGTAGATTCTATGCCGTCATATAATTTTCACCAAGAAGAAATCTTCATGAAAAAAACACTAGAAACCCGTGCAGAATTTGCAAATGATAGGCATTGGTTTATATAACGATTTCAAAACTGAGGAATCACTCAACTCTCAGACAAATTTTTCGTCTAATTTTAGTAAGAACCTTCATTTATCTATTATCGATTCCATGCTACAACATTTTTAACTAGGCCCTTCAATTTATTCAACATTCACGGCTTCCTCCATTTAGCATGTGTATAATATGTTTCGGCTCCTCCAATACCAAGCAACACAACTAAACAATGCTTTCCACCAGGATCAACAAAAACTCTATGCACATGTTGATCCCCAGTTCGGCTAACAGAGAGGTCAAGTTATCCAAGGCTCCTGTACCAGGGATTGTCTTTTTGTCTTTTATGGGTAAACTGCAGTAGCTGCCAAAAGCTGCAATTCACTGCTGAGAAGCTACTCGTTGGGCATCAATTTATCTGACGGAGTGCACAGGGATAAAGAGCATTCAACAACAGATTCACAAAAACAGATTTCATGCATTCTAATAGTTCCTGGTAGAAATTTTCTATGACATCGACAGAATTTTGTGTTCGTGAGAATTTTCAGATTGGATAATTGTAGATAAAAGAAATGCAGGAGGTAAAGGAAAATAGGGTTTGGCAATGGGGCATGAAATAATTGCAGAAGACAGAAAATTTCTTTTCCCTTTTAAAAAAAATTAACTGACCAATTTACTGATAGAGTGTGTTGGCCTGTAGAGATGAAATCTCCTCCTCAGATCAGCTAATCTCCTCCTCAGTTCAGCTGCGTCACTGGAGCTCCGATACCACAATAATGGCAGAAGTGTCCTCACACACACACTTTTATTAAATAGGAAAATAAATTACATATGAGAATTTGCAAGAGTTTACACCCAAACACCTCAACACTCTTGCAATGAGCTATATATAAGCTAAATGTCCTAACTAAATCTAGTTATGGATCACTTATTAAATAAAAAAGTGTCCATTTACAATAAATGTTATCTTAACAATCTTCTAACTATACTCCTAATTTAGAGCCTAAGATACGACACCTTTCTAGAGTCATATCTTTCACAACAATACTCTATTTCTAAATGTCTCCATTTATTAATCAAATATTCTAGATTATTAATTTATTATTCTAAATTAATAATTATTTTATCAAAGTATTTAAACTATGATATTTGTATTTTGGATCATCTAACATGATGGGACTTAAAGAAGTATCCCCTTAATAAGTGTATTTTATCCCTAATAAACATTAAGGGGGAGTGTTCAAACATAGATTAATTAAACTGTATTGTTTATTAGTGAAGGCGATGAGAAAGCATCTAGAAGCTGAAATAAATAAGGTAGTTGGAAGAGTCTACGCACACTGCAGAAATTGTCAAAAAGCTCCACAAAACCAAGAATTTTTTTATTATTTAAATTTCATTTTTACAAACTTAATCACTCAAATCTACGAATTCAACAATTTTTAATTAAATTTAAAACAAAATTAAATAGATAATATCCCTAAAAAATAACCTAAACTACCACCTAATTATATACAAGTTAACATTATCTAGTAGAAAAACATAAAAAAATAAAATAACACTTAAAAAAACAATGATACAATTACCAACACTATATCAATAAAATAGAGAAAATTGCAACAAGAAAGAATGTATAGGAAGGCTAAACAACCTCTTGTAATGATCACATACAAAACCTGCTTTTTAATAAACAAGAATTCCTAAGCCAACTCCCTGTCATTAGAGTATACCTAAATATTCATTTATGCATGGGGCGACCGCCTTCATCTTATTCAAATATTTTTTTTTTCCACGGGAAAAAATTCCACTATTATATTCAAAAGATATAATATTTTTACAAACAAATACATCAACGATTGGCAGCTACAGGAAACCTGTGAAGTGTTGTTGCTGCACACTGATGTCAAGCAAATGCAAAGAAAATACTATGCCAAAGCACGCAGATTGTCAAAAATCAATTCTCAGCCATGTACTCTGGTCAAAGCTGACTTCAGGAGATGAAAGGTGCAGCTTGTTGCCAGCCAACTCCTTTTTTGGGGAGTGCTACAAGCGAATTTTTCTCATACAGCAGCACAGAAGGAGTACAAAGCTATTAAAATGGTTCAAAACCTTCAATAGCCCTACATTCAAGTCGAATCCATAACAGCGAAAATGAAATACATAGTGAGATCCGCTATAAACCTGTTCATAACCAACATTGGCCTCACATTCATGAAAGGATCCAACAAGACACCAAGTCTGCTATGGAGAAGTCAAGTCACCAAATCTACAAAGGAGAAATCAAGTCAAAGATTGATCTTGTAGATGGGTCCTTCATTGCCATCCTCCCAGAAAGAAAAACAAATTTGGCTTGGAGGGAGGAGCAATGCCTTTTTAGAGAGGAGGTTTGCCTCGGAGTTTTCCTCTCGGAAAATGTGCTGGAAGGTGAGCTTGTTAAAGAGTGATGTCGCGTCCTTGGTCCTATCTTATTCAAATATTTGTCCTTAGCTATAAGTTTCCTTTAATATTAATAAATAAAATAAAATGCATGTCTTTTAGTGCTCGTCGTCTTTTCTATCCCGTGGTATGCGTAAAATTCAAGAAGCATTAGATGCATAACACCAAATTATACAAGATTTTTTTATACAGTCAAAGAATTGTGGGTAAATGAAAAAAAAATCACATTTAATTTACAATTTTTAAAATCATCTTATATAAAGTTTGAAATTTATAGAGTGTTTTTTTGCTCATTTCTCTTTTTTCTTTGGAGGTGAAAAAAAAAAGATTCTAATAATACTTAAACACAGTTCATAATGCAAGAGAATGCTAGAATGAATACTAAATGTCTTTTCCTCATTACAGAATTTTGAAATTCTCAACAATTTCTACATCCCAATCTTTCTTAACTTATTTTCCACAATGATGTTTAAGTAACACATTTGAATTTGACATTTCCCTATACAGATTTAAACTTCTAACCTCACATAACCCTTGTTCTCCCTTTCAAATATTTAGGATGCAAAACTCTATCAAAATATTCAAAAATATTTTTTTTTTTAACTTTTAACTTATCATTAGTTTCTAACTAAAATGACAACTTTATTATTACGCCGAAAAGGCGTATACCTATTGACAATGGGCACATTTAATAGGTTTTTAGTGTTTAATCAGTTTTGTATGGACAAGACTAAATATTGATGGAATATTCTTAGTCGTCCCAATAAATCAATGGTTGTGATTTCAACCACTAACTTCCTCACTATTATAAAGACATCCGTTTACATGTTTATTTTTTTACTTTTACTTCATCATATTTAAAATTTACTATGATGATTAGCTGATTGCCACGTCTGAGTTATTAACAAAAATTAAAATTTTATTACAAAGTCGTTTTTTATAGCAACGTTCAGTTTTCTGGGCCAGCGAAAACTCATCAGCCACCAGTTTGAGGTAGGGTTCCCATTAACCCAATAAAGTGTAATGGACAGCATGAACAACGGTTCGAGTCACCGTGGCTCTTTATATGGCGGATCGCCTGCAAAGCTCGGGCTCAGAATCGTGAAATTGCATTGAAATTCAATTCAGGCATTTCAAATCCGACGATTTCTTCGCCAACGGGAAACCCAAACGTTTCTTCTCATTCGAATTTCGTTTGATTTGAGATCTGAGCCGCAGAATTGTGCATTCTATTTAATTTGTTGAAACTTTTCGGCGTTCACAAGCCATGAATTTCGTGGCTGTGCTAGTTATACTACAATTGAAAAACTATTAAATTGTAATATAAATATCATGTAAATATTAGAAAAAAAATCAATTTAATTCAATTAAACCAATTAAACTCAATTAAAATCATGAAAGATATCCATTAAATTATAAAAATGGATATCAATTAAACTCATCTACTATATACACGATGTAAAGAAATTTGATATAATATAATAACAATATATATTATAATAATAACAATATATTATAATATATAATATTTATTATATATATATATATATA
>ML799436.1:21032-54937 GCA_009831015.1 Picea engelmannii | reverse complement strand
ATTATATAATGACAATTTTATTATTATACTACAATTGAAAAACTATTAAATTGTAATATAAATACCATGTAAATATTAAACAAAACAATCAATTTAATTCAATTATTATTTTACTATAGGTGAAAAATTATTAAGTTGTAACATAAATATATAACCATTCTATGTAAAGTCAACTTAATTCAATTAAACCAATTAAACTCAATTAAAATCACGGGAGATATTTATTAAATTATAAAAATGGATATCAATTAAACTCATCTACTATATACACATGATGTAAAGAAATTTGATATAATATAATAACAATATATATTATAGTAATAACAATATATATTATAATAATAACAAAATATTGTATAATAAAAATATATATTATAATATAATAACAATTTCCTAATTTTGAATGTTGATTTTTATGTAAAGCACACATAACACAAGTTATAAATTCTATAACAAAGATCATGCATAGTACAAGTTACAAATTTTATAGGGGATGGAGGTTATAACTTGCAAGATGTATGCATCACACATTGCATAAGTTGCAAATATTATAACACAGGTTGAGAAACACCTGCAAGCTCACAACTTACAAGTAGAGAGGATTCTTTGGAAATTGGACCATATCACATTCTGAAGGTTGAAAAGTGAAGGCTGAGAGAGAAAAAAAGATCAAGGGTTAAAAAACATTGCTCAAAATCTACATGAAACTATTTAATATTAAATTGCAATTGAGGTGATGGAAATTGTCTTCTTTTGACTGAAGCTAGAAAACACTTTCTATCCGCATTTAAATACCTTCCCACCTTTGTTTTTAATGTCTTCCTAAATCTTGATAATAAGAATAAACATGGGTGTGACCAGCCTCTCACAAGCTCTATTTTATTTCATTTTAGAAAACATTAGTAGTTGTTATTTAAAAAAGGAAATCCAAAATAATTCAGTAATATTTATTATTTCATTATATTAATAACCATAATTATTTCAAATTTTGAAATCCATAACTTTTATTATTATCTACTTTTTTCATTTTCCCGTAGGTTGTAGCTATCTTGGCACCATTGCATGCATACTACTTAGTGTTTGGTAGATTGCTTTTGTACACTGATTGGATCTATATGGAATTGAGGCATAGAAAGAGGCATAGAAATAAGTTTTGTATTTACAATAAAAATTAACAAAAACACATATGACACATAACATTTAAATGATGGGAAAAAATAAAAATTAATCGTCACAAGAAACCCAGTCATAAAAAAATTACTTTTAAGGTAGGACTATTGTCAAATTTATCCCCTGATTACCACCATCAAATTTAAGTCTATTGTCAAATTTATATCTTGATTACCACCATCAAATTTAAGTTTTGAAAGTTTAAGAAGACACTATTCACCAAGTTCATTGTTAAATTCAGGGCTAGTCCAAGTAGCTTAAATTTCAAAAAATAGAAAAATTATGTTTGAAAAAAAAAGGATTTATTAATTCACTCTATTTTTTAATAAAAGTAATTAAGTACATTTACATCCCAATATGATAAAGATTTTTTCATATTTATCACAATATATAGGTTTCAAATAATAATAATAATAATAATAGTAATATCATCCTATGGCCTTTTGCATTGAATATCCCTTACAGATGTCCCCCAAATGGGGTGTCAGCATGACATTTATCCACGGTAGATGGAAGGGAGTCATCGCACCACTTGGAAGCCCGAACCTCAATGTAAAATCTTGATAAATGCTCCATGTCTTGTCGATGGTTGGAGTACTAATGACCCCGATCTCCTGGAACGTGAGAGAATCAAGAGGCATATGGCTGAAGGTACAAAGATTATGAGGGGAAATTACTCAACCATGATTTCAGTGTTGGTGGTAATAACTTAGCATTCATCGTCTCATTTTATGGGGAGGAAACCATCGACGACGAATGGAGGTTTATTTGTGTTTGACATCCTCTAGTTGCCACCCTAAATTATGTTCACTAGTTAGATCTAGGTAGACTAGCTCTCACCTTCAAAGGACTCGTTGACTCCTTCGCTAGCCCTATGCCAAGGATCTGGGAGAGAGGGAGATCACGCAAAGGTGGAAATTCATGTAAGAGGATGGAGAGGAAGTCGATTGGCACCATGATCTCTTCCAATTTATCTGAAAGTGCATATGTAGCTTCACCACTCCACAATGAAAAAGAGCAAGGGGAATTGACTTGGTGGTAGGCGGCTAGAATTTGTGGTTGTCAAGTTGAGTGGTTTGAAGTGGATTATGATTCCATGGGAGTTGGAAGTCAACCTACCTCTAACCCCCTAGCTACTTCCTCGGTTCATAATGATCCTCTTGATAGCTTGGATGATACATGAGGTGCATTCTCCCCCTCGAGCTCCTCTCCTGTTGATTCTATTGATCCTCAGTCGACAGAATCCTCTTCATGCCAGTCTTTGGAAGAGCTCATGTAGTTAGTTTTTGAAGTCCGTTACGAGGTGGCAAATTTTAAATTCAATATGGAACTGTTGAACCATCATATCTTCTAGTTAGTGACTTTTCATGCATGCACGACTCTCCAACATTCGGCTTCAGAAATTTCTTCCCAGGATTTCATCTTGTTCAATGTCCCCATCCCTTTGTCGATGAACAGTCAACCTTCTTCTCATAATCATCATGTTTCGCCTAATGTCTAATGGTGGTTTTTTCCATTGAGACTATTTTGGTTTTAGTTTTCCTACTTTATCTCTTAGTAGGGTAGATATTTTGATGGAAGAACTAAATAGCAATGACAATTTCTCTCTTAATCTACTATTGTATTATTTTTTGTCCTTTCGAGGAAGTCTCAAGATTGGTCAATGGTTGTGTTGGGTCGGTTTCCTCTCATGGTGACCCAAGCGTCAGCGAACTATATGTTTGTATGTGAACTTTCATAGTAGGTAATACAATACTTTCTTACTTAAAATTAAAATATATCCCTTACACATGTTTCCTTCTAATTTTTCACTATTATGAACAATTTTTTTTCAAAAGATTCACATATCTTCCTATAGCATACATCCATCTCGTTCTTATTGGGTCACAATGCTCGAGTTCATGATCTATATGTATAAGAAGATACATAGAAATATTAAATATTGTTGGTGGAAATTCCAATTCCAATAAACACAGGACTTCAATGTCCTCTTCCCTCAAATGATCAAAGTTTGAAAGATCTAACACACACAAACACATTCTCTTCAATGTCCTCTTCCCTCGAATGATCAAAGTTTGAAAGATCTAACACATGAAAACACATTCTCTTTAATATAACCATATAATTGTCTTGAAATGACTACAATAAGAAAAATATCATCAATTATGACATGATAGTCATGGGTTTTGAGGCCTCTTAAGATATTATTGTCAGTTTGGTTTCTAATATTACTACTTACATATCTAGTGGGAAAGCGAGTTAGAGACATCAACTTTAAGAATTGTACAAGTTATTCCTTTGTCCACACATAAGGAACACTGAGTTTTCTATATTTTCCATCGCTATATTTTTCAACCTAAAAATTTCAATGAATTTTTAGTTCTCGAAAGTCTTGACATGATGACACTATATCATATGCACCAAAAATAGTTTCTATAGTAGCATAAGATATGTTTTTCTCAATATGAATAAAGTCAACCATGTTCCTAATGGATATATGCTTAAAGTATGGGAACTTGTAGAATATGGACAATCACTTTACATTGCAATCATTAGTTGGATTAGTTTTACTACCATAAATGTCACCACTATTGATAAACTGCATTTTTTTTTCTCCATTCTCACTAATGTATTCATTCATTATTGCTAATGGTGCTTCATGATTCTCTTCCTAACCATTGAAACACGACTTTTGTTGATGGTATGGTTGCTCCACTTTAAGGTAAGCACGATGTCCACAATAAATACACTTATTCAAACTATTTGAGTGCCTCACAAAACCCTTGAATATGAAAATCAGAGATCCATGGTATCTATGAACAGTGAGACCAATCAATGTGTCATATGTAGGAATATTGTGTATCGTAAACAATAAAGAAACTCTTAAAGTGAATTTGATTGAATCACCGTATGTTAAAAAATTAATTCCTTTAAACAATTTTGTTAGAGACTGAATTTGCTTATATTTAATTTCTAGGCTCAATTCTTCCAAATTATTTGCAAAATTAATTTAATTTCACTGCAATAATTTTGTCAAATGAATTGCAAGCATCGTCATTCATACCTTCTATCAAACAATTTGCATGTTTACTCTGCAAAGTTTGGTTATGCACTCGGCTAATTGGCCCATGCAGGCTCAATGTTGAAAAATGGGCTCTAATACCACTTTATAATGTTCCTAGCCACCCAGGTTGGGCCATGCCGCACAAATATTCTCCTATCTCTGATACCACTTTGCAACATTCCCATCCCACAACTAGCTCACGTCACTGCTAAAATGACCGAATAATTTTTTTTGATACCAAATTAAAATGTGGAAATAATACACAATATGAAGTTCAAGCTCATTTAGTTTAGCATGCTAATTAAAGAAAATATAAATATATCTATTCTAAATGTGCGCAGTGATAACTAAGTGAAAATAGCATAATTCCACCATAAATTATAGATATGTTTGCATCAGTATGCTCATAGCAAGTAGCCTTTAACCAAATACAATTTCAGATTAAATTGCACTGCAAATATATCAACAATTATCATGAATAAAAACAACACATCAGAACACTTATCTTAAGGAAATGTGCAACCCGCTGCAGAGGACGAATTTCCATCCCAATCGTAGCCTTGGTGTTCTAGTTCTCGACAGCAAGACACCCCTGAGATGGGGCTATGAATTCACAAGAGACAAAGGTCCATAAGGCTGGCTAATGTCTCCCTTTCAGTAATTAAACTCTCAGCTATATTCCAGCCCACCAACAAGCTTCCCCTCAACCTGCACAACCCAAGGGATGGAATCCCCCTTCACTACTCACAGTCCCTCAGGCCTTTCCACTCTCCTCCATGGATTCCAACCATGGATGATTTTAAGGATAGAAATTTATTTTTAAATGTATAAACCTTGTCGAATCTTACTAATCCTTTATATTCCAACTATAAAATATTTGGCGATATTTTTGTAAAAATATTCAAATTTCTAAGGATTTTATATAGTTTGTACAAATTTTTGGCGATTTTTAAGGTAAAATAATTTTATCCTATAGAAATTGGGCGAATCATTTTTAGAATAGCAAATCTTTTTGGGGGAAAAACCATGGAAAATGAGCCCATGAGCGAAATTTATCCCTTAAAATTCATCCCTGATTCCAACACAGGTTGGACAAGAATTCTACTTGTTGGGACTTCAAGAATTATACATTTGCAACACAACTGGGGCTATAGAATACACAAAAGATAGAGGTCCCTAAGGCTGGCTAATGTCTCCCTTTCAGTAGTTAAACTCTCAGCTAAATTCCAATCCACCAACAATCTTCGCCTCAACCTGCACAACCCAAGGGATGGAATACCCCTTCACTGCTCACAGTCCCTTGGGCCTTTCCACTCCCCTCCAGGGATTTCAACACAGGTTGGACAAGAATTCTACTTGTTGGGACTTCAAGAATTCTACATTTGCAACACAAATCTGCCCAATATCCAAAATGCATGCTCCTTAGACGAATTTCGAATGGTTCATCACTCCCAGACACACAACCTCTTTTTCCATGAAAACTACAGCTCCAATCAACCACCAAACATGTCCAAAATCATTTCCTACAAGCTCCCACACTCAAATCTCTATTGTTGGTCCGGAAAAATCCACGTAAAAAATAACTCTCTATCTAAAAACATCAATGTACCAAAATTTAGTTCCCTACCCATACAAATTTCCTATCGTTCTCTTTCTTGCTTGACTTGCACTCTTCCCCAAGCTGATTGTACTCAGCCCCCATGCTCTCAATAACTATGTGAAGTGACTCTCATAGCAACCCTCTTACATGAATTCAATGATTGGACTCTAGAACACTCAACAACTAATGGAAGGTTCATGGCAAGAATAATTTAGAGAAGAATAGGAAATGGGTTTTGGTTTAATAGATATGGGTGACTCTCCCCCTTGGACCCATACCCTCTCTTGTGGATACTTAGCCCCCAATATTTGTCTGTGTCTGTCTACAGTTGGTGATGCATTTCCTTCATTATATTTCAATTTACCTCATTTACATATTGGCTCTTGGACATACATCACATTTACAATATACATCACTTGGCTCTCGGCCACATGCTATATTTACAATACACATTGCTATTTTGGGGTTGAAAATGGAGATGTTATAGAATACATGGTAGATACTCATGCAAGTAAGAAAGATGTATGGTTACACAAAGGTTGTGTTCAGGTATTGGGTTTGTATAACAATCTATAAGGTTAGATTGTGACAGTCAAAGTGCAATATTTCTAGCAAAGAACCCGACTTATCATTCTAAGAAAATGCACATTGATGTTCAATATCACTTTGTGAGAGACATGGTTGAATACAAGAAGGTGTTGGTGGTGAGGGTGGACACTTTGAAGAATATTGCAGATTCATTAACAAATTCTCTAAGAACTAAGTTATCTTGGAGTAGAGAAGCAATGTGAATTGCTAACTTGAATTGTTGATATTGTAATCCTTTCCCCCCTTGTATGAAAAGAAAAAATAAGTGGGAGAATGTTGGATATGTGTTGTATTTTTTGCACGGTTAGCCTCGCACATGATGTATGTGTCAAGTGTAGTGGGGGGGTAGGGATAGTAAGGAGGTTTGGGGGGTAGAGCCCATGAAAAAAATTGGGCAGTTTTTTGGTATGTTTTGGGTGGTTTTGGAACATGGTTTTTCGACCCATGGTTTTCTAATTTCATATAAGGAATTAAGGTTGTAATATAATCCAGGTCAATAGATTAAGGTTTTGGATGTCGTGGAATGATATATATTGTATTTGTAAATGGTGAAGTTAATATACTGAGAGTTAGAGGTGTGGCTCTAAACATTTGTTTGTTTTCCCAATTAAGGGTTTCTAGGGTAAATTTTTTAGTACTACGTGTGAATGTTATTGTTTTTTTTTTCTATTTTATAAAGAATCTATGTAAAGGGTTAAAATGTACAATATGATCCTTCTTTTGGAAAACATGCAATGTAATCAATGCATGAGAACTTTAAAAGAATCAAAATTAGTGTTAAGTTGGAAGGACCTAAATAAGTTAGAAGGTAATATGGAGTCGATATATGAGGATCTTAAGAAGAGGCCTATTTTATAAGGAGTAAAAGAGGCCATTTACAAGAATGAGAGAGACAAGAACAAGTCAGTAGCTCAGGAAGAAACAAAATGGAGACAAAAAAGCAAGGAAACTTGATGGAAAGAAGGAGATGAAAACACAAGGTTCACATACATGCTCGAGCTAAGAAAACCCAAAATACCATCTTGGAGTTCACTAACAAAAATGGTGATGTTTAGATAGGTTTTCAAGAAATAGGAAAGGTAGAAATGGACCATTTCAAGGGCATTTTTACCGAAACTGGATAGAGCAATACTAGGGAAATCCTCCAAACTCTTTCTTACCTTACGAGGATAATAAAAGAATACCATAACAAAATCCTAAGTACTCTTATTATTGAAGAAGAATTAAAGGATGCATGGATTTCATTCCAAAGGGACAAATCTCTTAGATTGGATGGTTGTCCCATCGAGTTCTACAAAAAGCTTATATGATCTCATAGGAAGGGATCTTCTTACGGTTGTAGAGGAATCCAAATCATAAAATAAGATTTATAAATCTATTAATTCTACCTTTATCACCACTATACCCAAAATAAAAAGTTTTCAAACCTTTGATTTTCAACGATCTATTTTTCTTTATGGTTGTGTAATTTTCAACATTTATGTCTTGTTGATTTGACATAAGTTAAGGCTATAATTATTAAGCGGATTAATATTTATATTAAAGAAGATAGGGAAGATTTGTTTTTGTATTCACAACTGTCATAAGTGATTTTCATATTTATTTTATGCATGATAAATCCTACAAAACTAAAACTTATTGGCACATTTTGATATATTGTATCTTGAATTGTCTAGTGGATTGGGGTTGTTACGAGAAATAATGTTCGTTGTTTTTGTTGTTTTTTTAATACTTCATAACAACCCCAAGACCAAAAATTCATAGAGTTTAGATATGGGAAACCTCTTGAACGAGGTGAAATTTCTGAATTATATGATTTGCAAAATTTCTACAAAATCAATCCAAACAAAGGATTGTTGGAGCCCTACAGATCAACCCTAATAGTTCTTATGGATTATTTGATGGAGAATCAAACAAAAATGTGAATTCTTGTGGGGCTAGAGGGAGTCTCGTGATTTCTGAAAATCACGAGATACTTTATGAATGTGGTCTTCAAAATGGCACAAATAATTATGTAGAGATCAAATTAGTCTCCATGTTTATGGTCATTTCCCATAATGATGGTATATTGATTAACATAAACATTTATGGAGATTCTAAACTTGCAGTGGAATATTTAAGAGGGTAAGGAATCAAGAAAGTATAGCCTTACATGGTGGCCTTCAATTCATCGAGAACATAAAATATGCGTATTCTAAATGTTCGATTTTTTGGATTTTTTACGTGCATATTTTCCGATCATTTTTTACTGAAATCCGGTCAAAAATTGATGAATCTCCAGATTTGAGTGATTGAGTCTATATAATTGGAGTGCCCTAAAGGTTTTTTGGGGTGTTGAATCTATTTATGCATTCAAAAATGAAATTTACACAACATAAAATGGTGATTTCACCAAGATCTCTTTAACCAGATCCTGGTGAAAAAAATTCAAAAAGTCGAATGTTTAGACAACTCCCATAAAATATAGTAACTTGATTTGATCCAATTCCAACATATATACTTTAAACACAATCAAGAGCCAAACATATTATCTAAAAAAACATGCAACATTGATTTTAGCTATTTATCTTTGAGATTTATAGGTAATACGATTGAGGTGACCCTCCCATGCAAGACTATTAGATTTTCACTAAGGAAATCTTATGTCTTTATGGTATAAATGAAGAAGGATGATTACAAAATTCTTGGTTCTCTTCTTTTGAAATTCTTTTCTGCGGTTGAGGTGCTCCCCCATCTTCGACTTTCAACTTCCTAGCACAATCCTAATATATGATTATATGTATGGATGTTTTTTGCATGTTATTTTGATGTGTAAATGAAATCATTTCGACTTTGTCATATCCTTGAACCTTTTTGAAATTAATTTCATCAACCTTTGGGTTTTTGACCTTTTACTATGCAACCCTTTTATTTCGATCTATGGAAAGGATTACAAAACTATTTATAAATACCTTTTACTATGAAACCCTTTTATTCTGATCTAGGGAAAGGATTACAAAACTATTTATATTCATAAATAGTCAAATAAATTTGGCACAATGTCTTTAAATGGATTTAGTTTGTTTTTCTAAAAATAGAGAGTGCATTTTATCTCTAAGTTTGGGTGTAGTTTTAGTTTAGAAAAATGTTTTATTTTGTTATATTTAGAAAAAAAATTAAGTATAAGTATAATTTTTTAATTTGGACAAAAGCACATAAGCTTAAAGATGTTCATGTTTTAGTTAGGTGTGAATTTAAATAAGTTTTTTTATTGTATACATAGGCACACTACTATAGATAGCGTCATTATAAGGAAAACACTTTCTAGAAGAGGTTTTTTCAGAGGTTTTTGGTGTTATAAGATTGGGTAAAATTTAAAAAAAAAACTCCACTATTTGTAGTGAAGGTTTTACTGGAGGTTTTAACAAATGTTCCATATAAATAAATAAAAATTGGGTGGGAGAAAGTTTTAGTGGAGGTTTTTTTGTTGGTGCTTGTATTGGTAAAAAACATTGGTGCATTGTTAACTAAAATGCCTCGATGTGTACATAAAGATAAAAAAAACACCAGTGCTCTTATAATTATTACACATCGGTTCCGCCTTTTTGTTGTATGCAACACCGGTGTTTTTTTGGTTTATGTACGCACCAATTCATATTTTTTGTTTCATGCAACATCGATGCTCATATAAATATTACGAACCAGGTTGTTCTTTTTGTTTTATGGCACACTAGTGCTTATATAATTTGTATGCATCGATGCTTGTATTACTAGGCGCATTGGAGGGAAGTGAAATTTTGAACATTTGATGTGAGATGTCAGTGTCATTCTTTGTTACTAAGAACCGATGTCTATATATATATTTGTTTGCTAATATATATGTGACTTGTGGGATTAGCTTGTGGTCTAAGAAACCGTGACTTAGGGGCATCTAAGTCGTCAAAATCACCCGGGGATCACATCCAGCCTGGGCCACATGAACCCTTAACATGGTTTGATTTTAGGTGTCTCATCCCGCTACCATGGAGTTTCAAACCTGGGTCGCCATATAGAACGAGGCCCATCAAAACCAATCACTGTAGCAAAATTTGATAACACTGGTGCATATGTTATATGTAAAGAACGAGTGCATATATTATATGTAAATCACTTGTGCATATTGTAATCATGTGCGCCTTAATATTTTGAAACAAGAAATATAATCATGCATTATGTCATTTAAAGAAACGATATTTTTTCACAATGGAGTGGTCGTCAACTTGCAAGAGATGTTGGGTAAATATAGGCTTGAGTTTTTGGGTAGTAGTAAAGCAAGCACATTCCCTGAATTGGTTTCTTATTTGGATCATGGATATCCCTGCTACGACTTGGACAGACAATGGGGAAAGCCACAGAAAAATGGAACGGAAAAGGGTTGGGGTTTGCACGCATTGGAGGAGGGAAATGACAGAGGACGAGTATGCAAAAATGACTCGTTCCATTCGTGAGCTACAAATTCAGTTCCATGGTTTGTCTGTTAGGATACATATTGCTTTGGAAATCCTAGTAGAGCAGAGGCAAGGGCATCGACAATTGCAAGATGAGTGTGTCACCATTAGATATGAAGTTGAAGAATTGATACTCCGAACCAGTCCCTAGGTTGATCTACCTCAGCCATTTCGAAAGTGTCCTAGTCACCAGGGCTCTAGCAACCCATTCCATACTTGAATGTGATGCCAGAGCAGGAGAAAGTGGAAACAATAAAAAAAGTCTCTCCCAACTAGATGTTTGATAGATGAGTTGCTTTTGCATTTTGATCTTAGGAATCTTCTATAGACTCTATCCTCTAATTAATTTTAAAAAATTGTATAAGACTCAGTTAGAATTAAGCTCTTTGGACCATCTTCATAGTTATTAGTGTGTTTTCTTTCCATGTATTGCAAAGATTGTATTTTTGGGTTGTAAACTTTTTCCTTCTACAAACTTTTTTACTTCCTTTTGAATAAAAAATTTCAATAGTTCTCTTAAAAAAAAGTTTTTGAAGCCTCTAAATCTATTTATGGTATTGTCAACATCCATTTTGAGAAATAATAACTTTTCCTAGATAGAAAAATGTCAAAATTGTGCCTAGTTATCTATAAAGTTTTAAGTTTTTTATTTTTTTCAATAACTATCATCAAAATTTTGCAACTCAATCATTAGGTAAATTGCAAATTAACATTGCTTAAATCAAGTTTTTGAATGCATAAATCTATTAAGACCCCTCATAAAATTTATAAAAAAACAACTTATTGAAAAAAAAATACCTCCAAAACAATAAAAACATAAATTTCTAGCTTCTTTGGTCTAATTGTTGACTTAAAAACTTAATAAAGTTTTTCCATAGTTAAAGATTCTAGAATATGCATGCCCAATTTTAGAAGGAAGGGGTGTTGGGATTACATTAATCTAAGTAGTGATGAGGAACGGAATCCCATGTTTAAGGAGATGCCATTTTAGTAATTATAACTAATAATAATGATATTATTGGTGATCTCGAAGTGAGGGAGATATTAATAATTCTGTTTCTTTTAAAATATTAATAAATAATAAAATGCTGGTATTTTATATCCATGCCTAAACAAGAATTGAGTGGCATTAGAAGCTCACGTGGACTCCATGCCTCATGGAGGGCAGACAATTCCACGGTCAGCTCAGCAATTCTTGTATCCTATTATGACGACGTGGCAATGGCCCAACGGTATCATTCGCCGAAATATTCTTTGTAGCCCTGTATCTCACTTGCCGAGGTGGCAGGCTCGTGATTAGCTTCGAGTGCCAGCCTCGGAAGACCGTTGGAAACTTGCCCAATCTCGGATTTCTCGCCCAAGCGATTGTACCAGAGATTTTGGTTTTATGTTTTTGGTAATCGATATGGATATTAGAGCGATAACTGGATACGAAATTATAATTTATATTAAATCATTAATTTTTGTTGTTCAAAATCTATTTTTATTGATAAGATTGAAAAACTCTCTAGTTTAAGAATAAGAAGTTATGTTATATTGATCCTAGCTTCAATCAGTTCAATGGCACATTAACAATAGTATTCTTGGTAGCTTGTTCAGTTTTCTACACACATCTAGTTTAAATAAATATCTCAAAGTATTAAATTCATTTTTATATTAAAAATAATAATTTTATTAATTTAAAATTACAATTTCAACAAAAACCCACAATGCTTAAAGTTAGATTGATTAGGACCCTAGGCTTAAGTAAGGGATTTCCTTTAGGTTTCACCTTGCCTTAATTCCCTCTCTAAGTTTCCCAATCATATTTCTTTACTGATGGAGGCACCCTCAATCCCTTCATGACCAGCCTCAATCCCTTCATGACCAGCCTACCCTTTATCAATCAAAATATGGGTGGGACCCCAGTTTGAACTCCCCACCATGATAATAGTTCTAACAAAGATTATGATTATGATTAGGTATTGAATCCATTTTTATATTAAAAATAATATTTTTATTAATTTAAAATTACAATTTCAACAAAGATTATTGGTAGGTATTCAATCCATTTTATATTAAAAATAATAATTTTATTGATTTAAAATTACAATTTCAACAAAGATTGTGAATCATGATACACTTAATAAATCAGAAATCTAAAAAGTTTAAATTTTTTGGGAATAATTTTTTTATAAATAGATTAACCTTCTTAAATTTCTATAAGATTGAAAGAAAATTTTCACCATAAATAAATTAAATATGTGAACTTATTAACTTATTCCAAATTATTCAATTTTAAATATAATAACCAACCATAATTTTATATAGTCTTTTTTTTGTAATTAAACTATAAAATTTGGGCTAAATCATAATTTTCTATTGTATACTTTTGAACTCATAAATAGAGTCAATGTACCGAAAAACCATGGTACACTCTAATTATACAAACTCAACCACTCAAATATGCAGATTCAACAATTTCTAACTGAATTTAGAACAAAATTAAATGAATAATATCCCTAGAAATGAGTCTAGACTATGACCTAATTATATAGGTTAACATTAATAACTCTACTACAAAATACAAAATACTTGGCCTTAATTTAAATGTTCTATGTTTTGATTCTTTTGGGAGGATATTTTTGTTCAGTTTTTTTAGCAAGAAATTGTTTGCATATTTGAGTGGTTAATTCTGTATAATATTAGTGTCTCATAGTTTTTCAATAGGCTAAATCCATTTTTACATTAAAAAATCCAATTTAAACAAAAAAAAAATTATGATTTCTTGTAAATTCATGTCACCAAATCTCAACTAAAAAACATAAAACAATTAAACAACACCAAATACATAAATTACCAAACACCTTATCAATAAAATAAAATAAAGCAAATTGCAACAAGAATGCACAGGAAGACTAACAATCTCTTGTAATGATATACTAATAAACAAATTCCTAAGCCAACTCACCGTCATTAGATATACCTAAATATTCATTTATGCGTGGGGCGACCGCCTTCATCTTATTCAAACATTTGTCCTCACCTATAAGTTTCCCTTAAATATTAATAAGTAAAATAAAATGCATGTCATTTAGTGCTGGCTGTCTTTTCTATATGTGGCGTGCATAAAATTCGAGAAGCATTAGATGCATAACACCAATAAAAGCTCACGTCGATTCCATGCCTCATGGTTTTCGACTTGTCCCACTTTTTGGATCAACGGTTTCATTTGCCGAGGTGGCAGGGTTGTGATTAGCCTCGGGAGCCAGGTTCGGAAGACCCTTGGAAGCCAGGCTAAAATAGCAGGGTTTCTGGATAGGTGTTTAGCGTAATCGGTATGAATATTAGGATTTTTTTAGCTACAATAGGGCGGCTTTTGATTTGGTCGATGAGTAGGTGGGAATCGATGGCTTGGCGTTGAAGGAAAGCTATGAGGAGGAGCTTGTGAATCACGGTAGAGGAGTGTCTCTAATTTATTAAAGGAGGACGGCTTGCGTCAACAGAGGCTGCATTGAAGGTGCACGCCAAAGCAACAATCATTTCATAAGATTAGTTGGCTAAACGTTCTATTTTTGGGGTTTTTTTGGTTGGGATCTGGGGATGTAAAGTTGGATCAAATTACTATTTTTTGTTATTTGAATGTATAAATGGATTCAATTTGCTGAAAAGCCTCTAGGGCACTTGGATTATACAAACTTAGCTACTCAAATCTGCAGATCCAACCATCATCACCGAATTTCGGACAAAATACAGAAAAAGTTACTGAAAAACAACCAAAAGGTAGAACGTTTAGTGTACTACTGCTTTAACATGGGTGACTCAATTTTCTGTAGGACCTCCAAGTCTACCTGCAAGGTTGATGATATAATTGATTCAGGGGTTGATGAGGCAGTGGATCCAATTTGTAGCTAGTTTATGAGTAAACAATAACCAGTCTGCTGAGTAGTATTCAATGCTGTTGCAAGTGGCATATACATCATCAAATATATTGGAACGTATATATCAAAGTAATCAGACTATGTATACACCAACTCAACATTGAATACTACACAACAAATTGATTATTGATTCACCCTAATTCATAAACATGATAACCCGGCCCAATAAATTGATGTACTTTCTACCTTGTCCTGAACATTGAATACTACACAACAAACTAGTTATTAATTCACCCTAATTCATAAACATGATAACCTAACCCAATAAATTAATTTACTTTCTACCTTGTCCTACCAGGTTGGGCAGGACATCCTAGGCATAAAATGTCATTAATATTGTGTTCATTTTAAGACTGCAACTCAGGCATGGAATTTCAGGTAAACCGTACCTGTAAAATGAAAATTCGTTGACAGTGACATTTTTAAAACACCCTTCGTTTGACATCTTATGTAAATTTTCTTATTATATACCATTTAAAAATATAAAATAATGTAACCCATCTATGATAGCTCTTCAACTCGTTCTAATGCTCTATTAATATAGCATTTTTAATTAAAATATAAAATAGATAGGAATTCAACTAGTTCTAATGCTCCAATTATACAAATCTTAATTAAAATATAAAATCCACAAACCCATCTATGATAGGAATGCCACTCGTTCTATTGTTACTAAATGATGAAGAATACATTTTTTTTTTTTAAATGTTACTAAATACAAAAATGAAAATTATAATATAATAATCAAAATAAAATAAAATATCACAACATAGTTTTTCTATATTAACAAATTGTTTATTTTTATTAATTAAAAGTAAGATACAGGGTTTGTTTTTTTGGACAATCAAGGAATTGTGTAAATGCAAGAAACAAACAAAAAAATTCACATTTAATATATAGTCTTTAAAATCATATTATATAATAGAGCTTTTTCTCATTTTTCTTTTTTCTTTGAAGATAAAAAAGAAAACTTCTATTAATGCCTAAACACAATTTATAATGTAAAAAAATGTTAAAATGAAAATTAACACAATTTATAATGTAAAAAAATGTTAAAATGAAAATTAACACAATTTATAATGTAAAAAAATGTTAAAATGAAAATTAAATGTTTTTTCTCCATTAAACAAAATTTTGAAATTCTCATCAATTTTTGCATCACAAACTTTCTTAACTTATCCTCAATAATGTATAAATAACATATTTGAATTTGACATTTCCCTACACATATTTTAATTCTATTCTCACATAATCTCAAAACCCTTGCTCTCTATTTCAAATATTCAATTTTATTTTTTTTTGGAAACTTCTAACTTATCATTCATTTATAACTAAAATGACTACTTTATGATTGTACTACAATTGAAAAACTATTGAATTGTAATATAAATACCATATAACCATTAGATGAAAGTCAACGTTTTCCAAGAAAAAATTAACTCAAATTTATATAGAGTATAAATTCGTTTACAATAGCAAAAGAGAGTTCTTTAGAAAGCAGCGTGTAAAAAACTACTCTAAGTACATCCATTAAGGAATAAACAGTTTCGGGAATAAACACCAGTATTTGGAAATCTGTACAAACAAAGTAGTGCAGCTTGCTAAAGAAGGAGGCATGAAAATCTGTGCATGTAGCTAGTGGAGTGCAATCATTCCACAAGGACCTCGCCTCAACTTACATTTCAAAAATGTTGAGGATCGAAAGAGGGCTTCCTTCTCCATTGTCCCGGTGGTAAACTGTAAGCCTTCCTTCGATTTCATTTAGCGCCCTCTTTGAGAGTAAGTCGGCCTCTTTGTTATGGACCCTATAGATGTGCTGGAAACTAATGTCTTTAAAGTTTTTTGCCAAATCCTTCGTTTTTTGTTTCCAACAATCAATGTTCACCGCTTGCAGATTACCAATTTGATTAATCCAGTCAATAATAACTTTCGAATCCCCAAGGATTTGTAGTTTGTTGGTCGACCAGATAGTTTCCAGCGTGAGAGTCACCCATAAACCCATGTGTTCAGCTTTTGTATTTGATCCCGCTCCATAGTTAATGAACCACTTGGTAATCCTTGACGGATGGGTCTTGAAAGTACCGCCTGCTCCGCAACATAATCCATTTGACTGTGTTGCCCCATCAAAACAAGCTAAGGTGTAGCTCTTGGCCTGCGAAATCTCACAAACTTTGTTTGGGAAGACTTTCTGAGTGACCGGCTGCCAGGAGAAAGAATCCAAAATCCTGTGAACAACAGAGAAAAGCGAGGGGGAGCGATCTTCAAAGATTACCTTGTTTCTCTCAATCCATATATGCCAACAAGCGAGGGCATCCAAACTTACAAGGAGAGATTTTTCAAAAGACCAAACAGTGAAGCAGTCCGAGACTGTGGAACCATTCCACTGTAGATTTAGAGAAAAAAAGTTTACCAGGTGCTGCCAAACAGCCTTTTTGAAATTACAATGGATTAAAAGATGATGAATCTCTTATGAGGAGCAATTGTAGAGTTTACACACCCCAACCTTTCTTCCGGAGCACCTCCCAAGTGAGTACTTTTCCTTTTGCTGAGAGCCAAATGAATAGTTTTATTTTGAGTGGAACAGGCCACTTCCACAAGTTTTGAATCCAAAAGTTGTCACAGGAGTAGTCCATCGGTTGGAGAAGAGCTAAGTAAATGTTTTTAACGGAAATGATCCCCAAAGCATCTCCTCCGGCACACAGAAGTAAATTAGAATCGTTATTGAGAGAAATACCAACACTTCTTAGAGAATAAGTAAAGAGGTTCCATTCGGTGGCAACCTCACCACATAACCCAATCGACTCACTGCTCAACCATTTATCCGGAAAGGGGAAGACGCGCGGTGTCTCTCTCACTTGAGGCAACCACAAAAGATTTAAAGAATTTAAATGTGATCTCAGAGTTTTAGAGAGGATGGATCGATCCTCCATCCCAGCAATCATGTCCTTTCCAATCAAAATATCCGAGCTAGATACGGGCCTCCACCGTATCCAATGAAGGATCACAAAAAGCGATTTAGTTAGACCCTTCCAGAAAAAGGATGCTCGTTGTTGGAAGTGAGAAGACTTCCTAATCCAATAAAAAAAAGTCACTTTTCCCAGATATTTATCAACAATTATTCTATGCCAAATGCTATCATGAGTGAGCGCTCGCCAAAGAGAGTTCGCCAGAAGAGTCGTGTTGAAGAGTGGGAGATTTTTGAGCCCCCAACCCCCTGCCCTTAAAGGTCTAGACAGGGTATCCCAGCTACACAAATGAATATGGGATTTATCGTTTTGCCCACTCCACAGGAAAGCGAAGGAAAGCTTGCGAAGTTTTGAGAGGATATTATAGGGGATCCACTCCAAAGACATCCAGAAGATGGAAAGACTTTCTAGCATAGTTTTGACCAGGACAAAAGGCCCACCCAGAGACAACCACTTATTGCACCAAAACCTGATTTTCCTTTCAAATTTTGTCACCAGCCAACACAATTCTTTAGACTTAGAAGCACCAGGTTTTAAATGATAACCGAGGTACTTGAATCCTTGACTCAAATAAACGAAGGTGAAAGGAATGGATTCTTTAAGAAGGCTGAGATCAGCTTCTTCAAGCCCCCAATAATGAGCAGTGGACTTTGAAAAATTAATACTAAGACCCGAAGAAGAACAAAAATCCTGAAGAATGTCCAAGATCACTATCCACTCCGAAGGATCAACCTTTGACATTAAGAGTACATCATCAACAAACATTAGTTGAACAACTTTTATAAACTTTGAAACCTTTATACCTAAGATAAGATGATCAGAGATGCTTTTTGATAAAAGCAAGTTGAGCCCTTCCATTATCATGATGAACAGGTATGGGGAGAGAGGGCAACCCTGGCGGAGCCCCCTCTCACTCTTGAAAAACTTAGTCGCCTCACCATTTATCAACACTGCAATATTTGCGCTAGTTACACAAGACATTACCCAATCAGTTATCTTCACTCCAAAGCCCATTGTAAGCAAGATCGGCCTTAAGTACTCCCAGTCAATGCTGTCAAAAGATTTTTTGAGATCCAAATTTAGAACCAGGGACTTTGTATTCTTCTTTTTTATGCCGTGTAGGCTTTCATGGGCTGCACCAATGGCATCCTGGATTCTTCTTCCCTTCAAGAACCCTAGTTGTTCTGCAGAGAGACATCTTTCTAAAATCGGTTTGATTCGATTAGCAAGAATTTTTGAAATAACCTTATAAAGAAGATTGCAAAGAGAGATTGGGCGGTAGTCGTTTAAAGAAACCGAGTTATTTTCCTTTGGGATCAAAGCCAGGAAGGTGGAATTTAAGCTTCCATATATCTTACCATTTATTCGTGAATCCTCCACCATCTGAAGAAGATCGTCTCCCACAAGATCAAAGAAGAAAATGAAAAACTTTGATGTCCACCCATCAGGGCCTGGACTTTTCTCTTTTTTGCAATGTTCCAGAACCGCTTTTAATTCCAGCAAAGAGATAGGTTTAAAGAGATCGACAACTTGCTCCTCAGTTACCATTGTGGGGTAAAGGCTAGTGATGTTTGTAACCGCAATTGGGTTGGGTCGATCTTTAGTTTTGAAGAACTGTTCAAAATGGAAAATCGCTTCATCTTTGATCACTTTCTGACCTGTAAGGATGTGTCTGTTTTCTTTTGTAATCGCCCAGATATGCTTCCTATTCCAGTTATAGCTAGCGACCTTGTGGAAGAATTTTGAGTTTGTATATCCACTTTTTAACCACATTGCTTGGCTACACAACCTCCAGGTGTTCTCCTCCCCATGAAGTAGTGTGGTTTTGTTGCTTTCGAGCTCTATGAGACACCCGATCTCCTCCACGGATAAGGTGGTTAAGGCGGACTTTTGAATGAGCAAGTTGATTTCAAGTTCCAGCTTATTAATCATAGATGTTTCTTTCCCCTTTAAAATTTTGAACCAAGACTTAGTTTGCGATTTGAGCTCCTTTAATTTCCAAACAACACACAATTGAGGGTTAGCTTCCTGTAGAAAACGTGGATCCTTGCAGACATTATGAACTATCTTAATGTAATCAGAAAATGAAAGCCAGTGAACATTAAACTTGAAAGGGAATCCTTTGTACAGTGGGGGACTTTCTAGTTGAAAGAGTATGGGGGCGTGGTCAGACACATAAGGAAAATCCACCCAAGATCTAGAAATACCGACCGTAGTCAAAAGGCCTTCAGAGACAAAAAACCTATCCATACGTCTAGCAACCGCTTCAGTATCAAAACGCCCATTTCGCCAAGTGGGGACTAACTTTGTCGGCTTGACATCTACCAACTTCTTTGAAATAAAAAGGTCTCTGTAAAAAACTTCATTTTGTCTAGGTAAGTAAGCACCGCCCCAGTTCTCATCTACAGATAAAATAATATTCAGGTCACCGGCTAGAATAAGATTCAGAGTGGAGAGAAGACCATTGTTTGCTGAGGAGGTCCAGAACTGTTTACGGTCATTACATGGCCCATAAAAATTGAGAAAATCCATCTCCCGGTTGGTAGTTAAGCAACGACCAACTAGAAAAATCCCTCCAATTGTTAGGAAAGGAGCCAAATCGAAGCAGCCGGGGTCCCAAGCTACCAACAAACCTCCAGAATTTCCAATGGAATTGACAGCCAACGAGACCCAAGAAGGACGAAATTTATGCGAGAAGTCTCTAGCTTTCTGATCAACAGAGAGGGTCTCTTGGAGAAAAAAAATATCAGGTTGTGTACAATCTAACAATCTATGAAGAGAGGCATCTTTGAGAGTGCCTCCAATCCCTCGAATATTCAAAGAAAGCAATAAAATCACTTGGTCCTCGCCAGGGCCTTCAATGCTCTAAGGGCCCTCCCATCCGGAGAGGGAATGGAAATAACATTAGTTTGAGAAGTTAAACTCACCAGTTTCTTTCTGGAGCTTTGCGTCTGTAAGGGGGAGAGCTAAGAACCAATACCCCACGACCAAGTGTAGGCTTTACTTCCTTTGCTAGGACGAAGAGAGGAGGAGGAACTGGTCTCTGCTGAAGGGTCGATGAGCTCCTTCCCTCGAAAGATGGGTAGTGGAACTGAGATCTTAGGAATGATAGGGTAGGAAGAGAGTGAGGGCAGAAGAGAAGAGAGGCTAGTGTCATCCTCCTCTGCCTCCCTATAGCCTGGTAAAAAAGAAGGGGAGCCACTCGGTTCCAAAGGAGAGGAGGGGAGGCGGGAAGGTCTAGGCGGAGATGAAGGAGGAGAGTGGTTTAAGAGAGTAGAAGGGACAGGCTTTGGCAAGGTTTCAAAAGTAGAGGGAAGGGGAACAACAACAGGGAGGTCGGGAGGAGAAGAGGAGGAGGGAGCAGAAGGACAGGGATCGGGGGAAGGGTCAAGGGGAAAGGTCGCGCAGAGAGGGTCAAGGGGAGAGGTCACATCTTTAGGGGCGAAAGATTTAGTACAGGTGTTGAAGGAAAGCCAAAGGGAATTTATAATAACTTCCTTCTCATCAAGGAACAGGGAGTTGTAAAGGGGAGGGAAAAGAGTTTTTAACCTCCCCAAAATAGACTCATCTTGCTCTTGTAGAGATGAGGAGGGTAGACCAGTAGGAATCTCCAAAAAATTTAGAGAGGGATCTGCAACCACATAGTCAGGTGGGTTTAAAAGTAGGTCAGATTCTTCAGATCGATCAGCCCAAACCTTTCCAGGGCATTCATGACAAAGGTGACCAGTTTTTCAGCAATGGTTGCAATGGAAGGGCAACCCAAGGTAGTCCAGTGGTTGAGCAATCTTTCTCCCTCTCCATTCGATCACAAGGGTTTCCGGTAAACCAACAAAGAGGTCCATCTCCACCAGCACTCTGCCCATCTTTCTCACAGATCCAGGAAGTAGCTTTGTATCCATAGCAATGAATTTTCCAAGTGAATCGCTAATAGCTCGGAGGGTTCCTTCATTCCAGAGGAACAAGGGAAGACCCGGAAGAAGAACCCAAAGATGCAGATGAAACCGAGCCATCCTTTAGTGAGATAGAGTATCTCAGGGGAGTAGCCAATGAGAGGAAACCAATGCGATTTGATCCAATCCTCTAGTGGATGGTTGCTCAAGAGTTTATAGGAGATTCGACCCACAATACCGCAGAGCAACATTCTGTAAGTGTCTTCTAATCCCACATCTCCTCCCAACACCATACGTTTAGCCTTTCTGCAAGATTTCCACTCCTTCCGACGTAAGAGGCAACCAAGTTAGTAGGGAGTTTTGGAGCCCACTAAGGAGAAGGGAGTGTGTTGCAGCCGGAAGGATTCGAGGAAGAAGGAACCTTTGTAATGGGGATGTCAGTAAGGGGGAAGGCTGGCCCAGAGGCCTTGGCATCAAACAAAGAAGGAGAAGACAGACTAGAGGGAAGCCCAGCCGGATGGATAGACTTGCTTAATAAGTAAGGAGCTCTAGAAAAGTTATTCTCGAGAGAGTCGACGGTTTCGAAGAGTCCCACCTATCGCCAGGCAACCTCATCAGCAGGGCTCATGAGGTTATTTAAATTTCTTTCCATTTCAGTAAAGGTTCGGGAACTCATCCAGGCCCACCTGCACAAGCATCAATGACATTGACAGGAATCACAGAGCTAAGAAGTAAAAAACAAGAGGGGAAAGTGACCTTTGGGTCAACCAAAGTTTCCTAAGTGTCAAAACCCTGGACAAGAAGACAAGCCCACGACACTAAGTGTCAAAAGAAGGCGCAGAAGATAAAGAGAAGGGGACAGAAAGACACAAAAGGTGAAAAAACTATTAAGTTGTAACATAAATATCAAATAATCATTCTATGTAAAGTCAACTTAATTCAATTAAACCAATTAAACTCAATTAAAAACACTGGAAATATCCATTAAACTCAATTAAAAGCACTGGAGACATCCATTAAATTATAAAAATGGAAGTATATGTACATAATTATTTTCATCTACTATATATACACACAATGTAAAGAAATTTGAATTGTCACTATATATTACCACCATCAAATTTAAATTTTGAAAGTTTAAGAAGACACTATTCTCTAAGTTCATTGCTAAATTCTAGGGCCATCAAATTTAAATTTTGAAAGTTTAAGAAGGCACTATTCTCTTAGTTCATTGCTAAATTCTAGGGTTGGTACACTAGCTTAAATTTTAAAAAATAGCAAAATTATGTTTGAAAAAAAAATGATTTATTAATACACTCCATTTTTTATTAAAAATAATTAAGTACATTTACATCCCAATATGATAAAGATATTTTCATATTTATGATTATATATAGGTTTCAAAAAAATATAATACTTATAACAAATCATAATAACAACAACAACAATAATCATATGCCATGGCCTTTTGCATTGAATATCCTTTACACATGTCCATCGAATGAGGTGTCAACATGACATTTATCCACAATAGATGGAAGGGGGTCTTCGTTCCACTTGGAAGCCCTAACTTCAATGCAAAAACCTAATAAATGCTCCATGTTGTGTTGATGGTTTCAGTACTGACGACCGTGATCTCCTAGAACATGAGAGAATTGGGAGGCATATGGCTAAAGGTATAAAGATTATGAGGGGAAATTACTCGGCGAGGACTTCAGTGCTGGTGGTAATAAATCAACATTCATCATCTCGTTTTATGGGAGGATGCCCTCGATGACAGATGAAGGTTTTATTTTTGTTTGGCATCCTCTAGCCTCCACCTTAAATTTTGTTCACTGGTTAGATCTAGGCAAAATGACTCTCACCTTCAGAGGACTCATTGATTCCTTCACTATCCCTATGCCAAGGATCCGAGAGAGAGGGAGATCACGCAAATGTAGAAATTTGTGCAGGAGGATGGAGAGGAAGTCGATTGATGTTGTGATCACTTCCAATTTCTTTGAAATAGCGTTTGTGTGTTCTCTACTCTGCAATGAAGAAGAGCAGGGGGCACTAACTTGGCAAGAGGAAGATAGAATTTGGGGTTGTCAAGTTGAGTTTTTCGAAGTGGATTATGATGCCATTGGAGTTGGAAGTCAACCTTCCCTTTCCCCCCTAGCTACTTCCCCAATTCACAATGCTCCTCCTGATGGTTTAGTTGATACACGAGGTGCATCTCCCCCTCGATCTCCTCTCCAGTTGGTTTTGATGATCCTCATCCGACACAATCCTCTTCGCACTAGTCTATGGAACAACTCATGCAGTTTGTTTTTGAAGTTCGTCATGACGTGGAAGATTTGAAATTTAATATGGAACTGTTGAACCATCATATCTCCTCGTTAGTGACTTTGCATGCATGCATGACTCTCCAGCATTCGGCTTCATAAATGTCTTCCCGGATTCCATCTTGTTGAATGTACCCCTCCCTCTTCCTATGAGCAGTCAACCTTCTTCTCGAATGATCAGGTTTCTCCTAATGTCTAATGGTGTTTTGTGCTATTGAAACTATTTTGGTTTCAATTTTACTACTTTATCTCTTAGTACGGTAGATATTTTGGTGGCAGAACTAAGAAATAGTGACAATACCTATCTTAATATACTTTTGTATTATTTTTTGGCCCTTCGAGGAAGTCTCAAGACTAGTCAATGGTTGTGTTGGGTTGGTTTCCTCTCATGGTGACCCAGGCATCAACAAACCATATGTTTGTATGTGAACTTTCAAAGCAGGGAATACAATACTTTATTACTTAAAAATAATATCCCTTACACATGTTTCCTTCTAGTTTTTCCCTATTATGAACATTTTTTTTCAAAAAATTTATATATCATCATATAGCATACATCCATGTCATTTTTCTTGGGTCACAATGCTTGAGTTCATAATCTAGATGTATAAGAAGATGCATATAAATATTAAATATTGTTGGTGGAAATTCTAATTCATATAAACACGGGACTTCAATGTCCTCTTCCCTCAAATGATCAAAGTTTGAAATATCTAACACATGCAAACACATTCTGTTATCACTCCAAGAATCACCCCATACTATAAATGGGAGTAAGCTTGGTAACATGCAAAATTTGTTTTGAATAGGTTTGAAATCGGGGATTAGCAAGACTTTAAAGAAAGGAAAAAACAACAGATATCACTACAGATCAGTGATGGACCATTGGAAAATGGAGTCATAAACATTCTGCTCATTGAAGGCATTTAAGTTGCCTATCAGACAAAATATTTGTATAACGATGAAGAGAAGAATAAGAGAATTAACATAAAGACGAATGTTCGTTAAGCATAGCTCTTCTCTTCAAAGCGAATTTAGATGTGTCTGAACAATAAACAATGATAAATAGGAAAGATTACAATAGATCTTCTACTGCATCGAGAATCTATCAATCAAAGGAAAATTTTAATCCTTAAAATCAACAATACATTCAAACAAGATGAAGAATACAACAAAGAACATATAAGACAAATCTGATGAAATAACTCATATGAATCTTCAATGACATACAATTTACAGCCACATGCCCCTCCGAATTACAAACTGAAATATACAGGCATTCCATTTCTCAAAACCTCCTCTGGTCTTGGCCCCCCTCCCTCTTTTTTTTTTTTATATCATTCCTCTGATGTCTTTATAATCAAAACCGTAGACCACAACTAGGAGTGTGAGCTGGCCTTCCTATCCTAGGATTCTCTAGTGTCGTGTGTCTTCTCTTTTCTGTCATGTTCCTTTTGTCAGAAGGAAACTTGGGTCAGTCTGGGCCTGTAGGAAAAATTTCCCTCTGTGGTACTTTGGGCTGACATTTTTCTGTCTCCTCGGCCAGACCCTCCATGCTTCCATTTAAGGGGGTAGTCGATTGTTCAACCACCAATCCTTCTTTCATTAACGGATTTCTCCTTGGGATCAGGATGAGGCTTAACACCTAGCTTTGTTGCCATGCATTGCTCTTGGATTGGACCCTATATAAGCACGTGATTGCGGAAGTTGTCAAGGGTGGTTTGGGTCCACACCGCTCCGACCCCCACAATCCACCACCAACTGCCACATACCTCTTTATCTATACCATGGTTTCGATTGCAAGACCGCTCTAGAATGTTAACGTTCAAGCATGTTTCATCCCCACAATGAAGTGTGGTCGTCCATCTGTTGCAATCTGCGATTTGGTTAACTGTGCTATTTTAGCACCCTTGTTAAAATTTATCCGTATACCAACTCCAGAATCCTTTTAACCATGTTTAGAGATGGAGCCAATTTTGGTGCTTGGGAGCTTTTAATGCTGAGTAGGAATACCTTTCGGAGGATGATCTCCCGAATCTGACGTGGTGGCCTGACATCATTGTCCCGACGTTCCATGGAAATAAGGGTGACACGTGTCACGTGGAAATGGGCGAATGATGCAACCAAATGACCTGGAATGAGTGCCACATGTCAAGGCTAGATGGAAGCCATTTGTCTCCATGGATGAGTGACACAAGTCTTGATGGATGAGTGCCAAGTGTCGAGTTGAAAAACACCCGTGGAGTGGTAGGGACCGAAGCGACATGGAAGCCTGACATCACTTCGAGACTTCAGCTCTTTGGGACTTCGGGATGTAGAGCATAGAAATATCTCGAAGTAACTTTCTCTCGGTTGACGTGACAGTCTCTCGTTACTTCGTCACTTCGAGCTTTGGGAGATTTTGAACGCGGGCATGAATATCTATTGAAGTGACTTTCTCCAGGTTGATGTGGAAGTCTCTCATCAGTTCGAGACTTCGAAACTTCGGGGATTATGTCTGGTCGTTAATCCTTGCGCGAATTTGAAACTCGGAATGCACGAGAGTCGTTAATCTGAACTGCACATGGGATCTCCTCTGTTGAAAATTGAACCTATTAGTTTGCTTGTATTTCAAGCCCGAAATGGACTGCTCTAAATGCTGCATTTTGCTCATGGTTTTTCCCTGTGCATACAACATACTTGACCGGCCCGAATTTATCAGCCAGAAGAGGAAAAAATTCTAGGAAGGTATGTGAAAAGAGAGATACATGGCAGAGGTGTAGACTTAGGTCTTAACAACAACTACATATGACCCATGACAACTTCATGTGATAACATTGGCTCCACAGGAGATGGCATGCTCCCTGTGAGATTCCAAGAACAAGCAACTTCAATGTCTTATCCTAGGGCTACTTCCACAAAATCTGTATTCCTGAAAGAATCTCCGCTTCTTATTGAAAAACCAAGAATATTCACAAACTGAAAACGAAATCACTACAAACCAAAATGTTCGAAAACTGAGCTTTATTCACCCTACTCCTACTCTAATCAAGTATGCTGCTTCTTGATCAAGTAAGATCATGCTTCCAATGAAACCATGCAAGTATCTAACTAACAACTTGAACTTTCCTTCCAACTTTATGCAAAGCCATAAACACACAGATTGCAACATGTAAATCATAAACTTGGAAATCGTACTTACAATCCAAAAATCTGGCCTTAAAGATGGCAACAACTGAAACTTCATCACTGCAAAACATCTCCATATAAATGGCAACTAGATCTTGAAATTTGCACAAAACTTGGTGTTGCTCAACAACTGACAAAGAAACATGCATAATCAATTTCTCATCTAATCCTTTTTTTTCTCCTTTACCACATGCCTGTAACTTAGATCCATAACTTTCTTCTATTGATGCATACACTTGCTCTTTGACATCAGAATATCCAAAAGAGACATGTTGATCTTCATAAACATTTAAAATAATAGATACATTTGATATGATGCCACATGTTTCTATGTTATTGTTATCATAATGAATATCATTCAACACCTCTTGATCTTCATGATAAATGCTCTCTTCTACAATAAATGCTTCATCACAAATTTGGTTTTCGTGACTAGCAAAATCTTTATGAAGCAAAGAAAACGCATCACAACATTCTTCAAAAAGATGTTCAGTTAAAAAATACTCCTTACAAAACAAATTGAAAGCTGCATGAAAACCTATCAAAGATTTGATGCTTGCAATTGGAAGAGATCGACACCAATCACGAGAAATCCCTTCTAATGAATACCTGAAAAGATTAATCTGAACATCTTCATGCACGATATGAAGTTGATGAATAAAATCATGAAAATTCAGAAAATGTTCAGCTGGAACCTTCCACTCTTCTCCTTAAAATTTAGGAAGGATACTTTCCCATTCATCTCTACTAGGCACTGGATTAGGGAAACCAACTATCTTTGAAAAATCACAGAAAGCATAGTACTTGTGAGCTAAAATCTTGTCCAAAATATTTCAGAACAATAGAGTCGCCATGGTGAAAGATGAGCAGTCAGAACAATGTGTCCAGCTTCAATTCACCATCAAAAACTGGATTCCTTCATTGTCGTTCTCCGAGGGAAGATATCTTCACTTCTGTCCCACACGATGACACCATGTATGTTATCACTCCAAGAATCACCCCGGACTGCAAATGGGAGTAATCTTGGTAACATACAAATTTGTTTTGAATAGGTTTGAAATCAGGGATTAACAAGACTTTAAAGAAAGGAAAAGACAACAGATATTGTTGCAAATCATTGATGGACCATTGGGCAATGGAGTCATAAACATTATGCTCATTGAAGGCATTTAAGCTGCCTATCAGACAAAATATTTGTATAATGATGAAGAGACGAATAAGAGAATTAACATAAAGAAGAATGTTCGCTAAGTATAGATCCTCTTTGCAAAGAGAATTTAGATGTGTCTGAACAATAAACAATGATAAATATGCAAGCTTACAACAAATCTTCTACTGCATCGAGAATCTATCAATCAAAGGAAAATTTAATCCTTAAAATCAACAATACATTCAAGCAAGATGAAGAATAGAACAGAGAACATAGAAGACAAATCTAACGAAACAAATCATATGAATCTTCAATAACATACAATTTAAAGCCACATGCCCCTCTGACTTACAAACTAAAATATACAGTCATTCCATTTCTCAAAACCTCCTCCAGTCTTGGGCCCCCTACCCCTTCTTTTTTTGTATCATTCCTCTGATCTCTTTATAATCAAAATTGTAGACCACAACTAGGAGTGTGAGATAGCCTTCCTATCCTAGGATTCTCTAGTGCCATGTGTCTTCTCTTGTCTGTCATGTTCCTTCTGTCAGAAGGAAACTCAGGTCAGTCTGGGCTTGCAGGAAAAGCTGCCCTCTGTGGTACTTTGGGCTGACAGTTTTATGTCTCCTCGGCCAGACCCTCCATGCTTCCATTTAATGGGGTAGTCGATTGTTCAACCACCAGTCCTTCTTTCATTAACTGATTTCTCCTTGGGACCGGGATGATGCTTACCGCCTAGCTTTGTTGCCACACGCTACTCTCGGATTGGACCCTATATAAGCACGTGATTGCGGAAGTTGACAAGGGTGGTTTGGGTCCACACCTCTCTGACCCTCGCAATCCACCACCAACTGCCACGTACCTCTTTAGCTATACCATGGTTTTGATTGCGGGATCTCTCTAGAATGTTAACGTTCGAGCATGTTTTGTCCCCGCAATGAAGTGTGGTCGTCGATCTGTTGCAATCTGCGATCTGGGTAACCCTGCTATTTTAGTGCCCCTTCTAAAATTTATTCGTCTGCCAACTCCGTAATCCTTTTAACCATGTTTAGAGATGGATCCAATTTTGGCGCTTGGTAGCTTTTAATGTTGAGCAGGAATACCTCCTGGAGAACGATCTCTCGAATCTGACGTGGTGGTCTGACGTCATTGTGATGATGTGTCATGGAAAGAAGGGTGACACGTGTCACGTGGAAATGGGCGAATGAAGCAACCAAATGACCTGGAATGAGTTCCACATGTTAGGGCCAAATGGAATCCACTTGTCTCCACGGATGAGCGCCACAAGTCCTGATGGATGAGTGCAAAGTGTCGAGTTGAAAAACACTCGTGGAGTGGTAGGGAACAAAGTGACATGGCAACCTGACGTCATTTCATGACTTCATCTCTTCGGGACTTCGGGATGTAGAGAATGTAAATCTCCCGAAGTAAATTTCTCCCGGTTGACATGGCAATCTCTTGTTACTTCGGCACTTCGGGCTTCGAGAGATTTTGAATGCGGGCATGAATATCTCCCGAAGTGACTTTCTCCCAGTTGACATGGAAGACTCTCGCCGCTTCGGGACTTCGACACTTCGGGGATTCTATCTGGTCATTAATCCTTGCGCTACTTTGAAACTACGAATGCACAAGAGCCGTTAATCTGAACTGCACATGGGATCTCCACCGTTGAAAATTGAACCTGTCAGTTTGCTTGTATTTCAAGCTCGAAATGGACTGCTTTGAATACTGCATTTTTCTCATGTTTTTTCCCTGCACATACAACATACTTGACCAACCTGACTTTATCAACCAGAAGAGGAAAAAATTCTAGGAAGGTATGCGGAAAAGAGAGAGACAGAGCAGAGGTGTAGACTTAGGTCTTAACAACAACTACATATGACCCGTGACAACTTCATGTGATAACGCATTCTCTTCAATGTCCTCTTCCCTAGAATGATCAAAGTTTGAAATATCTAACACACACAAACACATTCTCTTTAATATAACCTTATTGTTTTCATATGACTACAATAAGTAAAATATCCTCAATTATGACATGATAGTCATGGGTCTTGAGGCCTCTTAAGCTATTATTGTCATTTTGGTTTCTAATATTACTACTTACATATCTAGTGGGAAAGTGAGTTTGAGACATCAACTTTAAGAATTGTGAACGTTGTTCGTTTCTCCACACATAAGGAATGCTAAGTTTTCTATATTTTCCATCGCTATATTTTTCAACCCAAAAATTTCGATGAATCTTTAGTGCTTGAAAGTCTTGACAGGATAACAGTATATCATATGCACCAAAAAGAGTTTCTATAATAGCATAAGCTATGTTTTTCACATTATGAATAAAGTCAACAATGTGCCTAATGGATATATGCTTAAAGTATGGGAACTTGTAAAATATGGACACTCTCTTTACACTACTATCATTAGTTAATTAGTTTTACTTCCTTAAATGCCACAACCATTGATAAATTGCATTTTTTTCTCCATTCTCAACAATGTATTCATTTGTTATTGGTAATGGTGCTTCATGATTCTATTCCTAACCATTGAAACATGATTTTTGTAGATGGTATGGATGCTCCACTTTAAGGCAATCACAATGTCCACAGTAAATACACTTATTCAAATTATTTGAGTGCCTCACAAAACCCTTAAATATGTAAATCATACATCCATCGTATCCATGAATAGTGAGACCAATCAATGTGACATCTGTAGGAATATTGTGTATCATAAGCAATAAAGAAACTCTTAAAGTGATTTTGATTGAATCACCATATATTAAAAATTGAATTGCTTCAATTCCTTTCCACAATTTTGTTAACTCATCAAATAATGCCTCTAAATAAACATCAATTGTATCTGAATTCACACTTTTCTTTCCTGGTAAAATCAATGATATCATTAAGAAAAATGGTTGGGTTTCTAACCATGGAGGAAAGTTATAATTTATTAAAAATACTGACTAATTTGATCATTTAGTACTTTGATTTGAGAATCGGTTCACTCCATATAGAGCCAAAACCAACCTTATATTATGAGGACCTTGGGAAAAATCAGACCACCTGTTATCAAATTCCATCCATATCTTAGAATCAACCACGTGCCATTTTTTTTTCCATCGATGCTCTTATTTTGTGTGTGTCATTGCATAAGTTCAATAATGTCTCAGAAGCTATACATTCAAAGTAACTATGGGATTAGTAGAAAGTGGAGAACAACCTTTCTAGGAACAGAATTTGATTTCAACCCTAGTCTATACCTCCCTTCTTTACATTCCAGACATTTAATCTCACTTGCAATATTTTTGTGAAATAATATGCAACCATCCACACATGTGTAGATGTTTTCATACCCTAAGCCTAGCTTAGTGATTTGTTCTTAAATTGACTTCATTTTGTTGGCAACGTGCAATCAGATGATAACAACTGATGTAATAATGTCAATAACTCATCAACACTCTCATTTTTCCAACCATGCACTACTTTCAAGTTAAGAATTAGAAGGATTGTTGTCAAATGAATTAACCTGCAAGTACCATACATAGGTTTTGAAACATCCTCCATCGACTTGTTCCAATCAACATTGGGACCATCATTCAACATTGTATCAACTTCAATCCCTTCATCTAATATTAGTGCCTCGTCATCTATGTTTGGTGCCTCTTCATCTCTCATGTTGCACAATTCTATCTTATATGGATAACAATTTTGAGGGAAAGGGATTATACCACTATGCCAAAATTTTACCATATGTTCATAAAAGACTTCTCTTTTCTTTCATCTTTTGTAATGTCCCTGTTTTTGGATATTATTATGTTACATAGTGTTATGCCTACCAGAGTAGCCAGATGGGGGTGACAGTGAGTTCAAGAGTTATTGAGGGGTTTTATTGGGCCCAACTTGCATCGTTCATCATATTTCATCATCAGGATCCATTTCGCACAACTTTTCTTTGGTTTCATTGCATTCCAACGATTTCCGTAATTTTGAGTTACTATGGGGCATATTTTAATTAAATTCACTAAGGAGGTCATTTTTGGCATAATACTTGGAGAAACCTCTTAGTGTAATAGCTCATGAGAATCGGGAGGAAGCGCACTATAGGATAATATGATGAGAAGTGAATTTCAGTGGTCGGATAAGCCATTAGGATGAATAAATCACTTTTTAGAGGCAAAAAGGGTAGTTAATTAATAAAGTGATTTAATTAAGGAATATTAAAAATAAAGTAAAAGTCACTTGGAGAGAAAAGATGAACAAGGGGGATAAAATAGAGATAGGGGTATGTATTCTCTCATTATGTTGATTATCATTTTGATGTTTGGATTCTTGCTAGAGAGCCCATAATACTTGCAGGTTTTGAGGGTTTTGACTGAACAAACCCTATAGATCAGCTCGGTGGTGAAATATTCCACCTTTCCTGATTCAAGCTTGGCCAAGGAGATGAAATATTCCTCCCTCACTATTCTAGTTTAGTTCCTATTCAACTACAAGCATTATTTCTTCAGACAAGAGGAGGCATGACACATTTTTGAAGGATTTATGGAGGTTGGGGTGCACTTGTTGAGGAGGATAGGTCTGATTTGTTTTACAATGACTAGATATTTAGTATATCTTGCTCTAGGATTGATTGTCATCACCCAAACACCTATTTTATTTAGTATTCGAGGGCACTCCCCTACAGATCCAATATATTCACTAGTGGGGCACATTTCTCTTCAGGAGGGCCCAATATTAAGCTTGGATCTAGTGTTTTGGAGGGTGATATCTCACCCAATAGCTAGGAGATTCACCAGAGGGGTTTATCATCACCCGATCTACATTTTGGAAGTGGGATTCAATGGTTTAGTGGTCATATTCAAGGATGTCGAGTTTGCTTAGCTTGCTACAGCCAGAAGTGTTCACTTTCTAGAGAGAGAAACACCTTATAGCAAGAAAGCGAGTTGTTTTTGGGAGATATTTTGTATCCATCTTGAGGAGGATTTTGGAAGCCTATATTTTCATATCTCTATTGTATCTTGGAGGAATTATCAACCATACACTATATTCTCTTATATGTATTCCAAATCTGCTCCATTTCGTATGAGGTCAACTATATATCTAAATAAAATCAGATCTGAGGTATTTGTGGCTATTTATTGTGTTATTTGTCTTGCATCTTGTTGAGTATATTCCATTGCTATATATTTATCATTTAATATCTAAAAACACACAAAGAACCATCACCATAAACCCAACAAAACTCAAAGAAGACTAAAATCTACAAAGTGTTTGACAAAATACCACAACCAGAAACCATAAAACTTAACATGTTCAAAGCAAATCTATTTGGCAACTTTACATCTTTCCACCATGAAAATAATTACATGGACATACATATCTATCCAATCTCTTTTGATTGGTTATATTCTCATCATGTGCATGGTATTCATCAATTGTCAATATTGCGTGTTGGCTCTGTTATCGCACGGTTTGTAGGAAAGGTTAAATAGCTTGAGTCAGGGGTAGAAAACCGGCGTAACAGGAGCTTCCCCCACCCACTGTCACCTCGATGGGGGGCTCTTTCTATTCAGGAGGGCAAGTCCAAGGGAGACGTCCCC
>ML799436.1:0-20932 GCA_009831015.1 Picea engelmannii | reverse complement strand
AAGTACATGTAGGCCCTGAAGATAATTAAAAAAAAGAATTACAAAATAAGAAAGTGTCAGGTCGACCCTAATGTTAAAAGGAAGTGACATAAATGGTATAAATAAATATCATTATACATTCATTTGATACACAAGTCGAATTTTAGAGGAAATCACAAGTAAAGAAGGCCGGATTTCAAGGGAGGATGAAGTCTTTTGGTGATGTGTTCTAAGGTATGTTATTGTCATGTCATCTTACCATTTTCGCTATAACATTTTTTCTAGAACGATTCATATGGTGAAATTGCTATGGTATTGAGAAGACATATGAAGGTACTTGTGGTAAAAGTTTCAGATCTTTATTCGCTATAATTATGGAGATACATTATGTGGAAGATAGGGTTTTTGACCAGTCCTGAAGCTAGTCAATAAACATGTGTTCCAGGTAAAACATTCATAACTTCTTCATAGAGAATCCAAATGAAGTGGGAAAAATTGCATTGGAAAGAGTACAGATTGTAGTTTCTTGTGTGTGAGTTTCAGAATCTGATGTTAAATATTGAGCGCAGGGAATTCTGTACAAGTTCGGTCTCCTGAATAAACCAGAATTGAACAAGGTCTACCATTCTCTCTATAACTTATTATTGGGGAGGATTCAATGAGTGAAACTTGGAGAAGTTTTAGAGAATACATTGAGTAATATTATCTACAGGATCAGAGTATTCCAAGAATTCAATAATTGCATAAATTGAAGAAGTCTCAAGAAGCATTATCAGGTTTTATGTGATGGTTGGTTGATATTGATGATTTAATGTAAAGTTTTATTATCTCTCATATATTATTGGGTGGAAGGAAGGGGCAAGGATGGAGAGTTCAACCCTCTCTTGATATTGGAGGATTTTATCTTCCTCTTGGAGGTTTATCCCTCCCTTTACATTTTGAAGCTGTAGCTACCTTTGGAATTCATTACTTCCCTTGAACAATAACTATTGATTATTTCTCATATATTGTGCATGGTGTATTATGGTGTATTGGTGTAACTCTTATACTATAGTTCATTGCTCATTGGATATAATTGAATGGTTTAAGTATAAGTTGATTTTATTTTTTTAAATTGTACTTGATATTGATTCACCCCCCTCTCAGTATCAACAACATGAATTAATTGTAAGATGTTAATACAATCAAACACTTGCAATGTACTAATAGCACAAGTTTTATCAACCCCATTGTAATACCAATGTTGTTTGAGCCCTCTAGATTAGAAAAGGGGTAAACTCAATTCATTTAAAGCATCCTAAATCACACAAAATGAACATAACTATTAATAGTTTTAGAAAATAGCTACTAGTTGTCATAAAAACTAAGAAAGAACTCGGTGCACTATTATTAAAATAAGAAAGAACTAATAGTTGTCATAAAAAAATAGATAGTTTAGAACCAATAAAGTTAATTTCTTTGGGATAAAAGCTAGAATTCCAACAACAAAAAAACTTCATTTGTCCTAAAGTGTCTGCTCTATAAAGCATAAAGTTGCCTTAAAATTTAGAGGAATGATGATCTCACTTTGGTACTATGTTTATAAGTCAAAGTAATGTGTAACATCATTTTAGATATAGAATTGAAAGACCCTTAATTGATTGATTAACTGGTACTGGAAGAATGAAGACAAAAAATGGTATATTTTCAATGTGGATTGAAGAAATCATTTATAGGATTAACAAGTACCAGCAGAATCAAGACAAAACAATCAAAGAAATTTCCAATTATATGATATCCAACCTCCTCATAATGGGGAAATTGCATCAATAGGGTATGTAGGTCAATGGGTAGGAGAAAATAAATTTTCCACAGGAGTCTCATCTAATATATATAATAATTTTAAGTTAGATGCAAGTTGAAGGTATAGGGGTCCAGGATGGATGTAGTGTGTCATCCATTATGTTCCATCTTCTACTATGCAGCCAAGAGACAATGCTCCAATTCCTAACCTTTAGTCATTAGTCTACATGAGTCTCTTGCATATTATCCTTACTCTAGCTCCAAGTCATGCATTTTATAAATTACATCTATCTCTATTCCATTTACAAGTAGCAACTTAAAAAATGAATTGTTGGAATTTAATAATAAATCCCATGTGGCATGAGAAGCTTCAATATTGGTGTTTAAATTTCATAGGGAATGTGACAATGGATTAGACTAATAATTTTTAGCATGTTGCAACACTCGAGCCTAATCCATCAATTTCTCAAAATAATTATACTACAAGTCCATCTACTACAAGTACATCTACAATGAACCAAGAAGAGAGGACAAAATGGATATTTTGATGATTTCCTCCTTTCATAGGATAGTCACTAAAGCGAAAAATTGCATCAATGATCTATGTAGGTTGATGGGTAGGAGAAAAGAAATTTTCCACAAGAGTCACATCCAATAACTATAATATTGTTCACCTTAGCTACAAGTTGAAGGTATAGGGGTCCAAAATGGATGCAATGCATCATCCATTATGTTCAATTAGCACATGTATATTCAATCACAAACCTTGCACACAAATATAGACATTACACTAAACTCCAGACTCATTTGTTAAGCCATAGGGAACTGTATTTAGAAAATGACATACTTTCCTAATAACTTTGTTGCCATAAATATCAATGTCCAAGAAAATATTTTTCATAACATGAATCCTAGTTCATAATAAATATAACAAGTCTCATGTCTTATTTGAAGCATCCATGAACAATTGTTTGTATTTGTTAAGGAATACATGTTTAGATATCAAGCTTACTTGGTGTATACATCTAGTCCTATTTTTTCAAGCTAAAAGGATTGAACATATGAGACTAAATAAAGTTAATAAACTATGTAAGAACAATATTTTGACAGGATGGACTCCTTTTATAAGATCACATGCTCAAAATGAAGGGTTCAAACACTATATTAATAAATTCATGCATAGGGTTCTTTTCCTTGTGAAAGGTGAACATTCCCCTATAATGTTTATCAAATGTAGGAATATTTACAATTGAATGAAGATTTGAAAGTGGGCGATTGGTTTTTGTCCAAATATTATATAGTTATTAGAGTTTATGGCATATAAGTAAAACCCTATAGACTACATATTCTTCTAACCCTCGGAATATTTTCCTTTTATATGTTTGATAAATGTTCAACATATATGAATTGCATTTTCATCCCAAGCATCAGAAGCTTTCTTCCCACTACCTTTGAATTTTTTTTTTTATGTAAATGATACCTCAAAGGAAACAAATAATATAAAAAAGATTCTAAGATCATATGGCTTCGAGGAACATGATTCATGAATTTATGATCTTTATAATATCATCTTAGACATAAGGTTATCCTTTGATTTCAAAGCCTATATCTATGAGGAAATGCTAGATATATAAAAAAATAAAATTAAAATTAGTCAGTAAGAGAATAAGTAGATTCTTGAAGGGGAAAAGCAACAGTTAAGGAAAGAAGTTGAACATGTCATCTCAATAACTCAAGAAAATCATAACGATAATAGTAACCATACATTCAACATACAGTGGTAGAACACAATCATTTATAAACAATAAACATGGCATGCCTAATTCCCACAAACAAATAACATTGATGGCTACATCATGTTTCTAAAAAAAAATGTCAATATGCTTACGAGCATAGCCTTAGAATGATTTAGACGCACTTAAATTGAAAAATCCCAAAACACAAGACAATGAATTAGTAACTCTATCTTGCTATGTCTTTACATATGAGATATCATGTCGTGCCCCATATTATTATTAATATATAAATAATTAATAATAATAATAATAACAACAAGAATATAATAATTTTCCTAAAGTGGTCATGATAAATACTTATATAAATAAATAATAATAAATAAGTATATAATAATTATCCTAAAGGGAGTGATAATGGTTCATAGCAATAAGTAGTTATTATCAATATTTGTAATAAAAGAAATGGTAAAATAAGTAATGGTAAATGATGAAGAAACCCTAAAATATAATAAATAATTAAATAATGGACCCTGGGGTTTGGGTTCTTTACCACGAATGAAATCCATATAAAGAGGGAAACAAAGGATAAAAGGATATCTCTCTTTAGTTAGTCTATAGAGAGAAGATGTCTAAAAAAAATTCGGTTGAGTAGTAGATTAAAGGTTAGGGGGTGATCTACTACTACTGAAGATTAATGTAGCAAGGTCTATGGTTGGGTGGAGAGTCGTTCCCCATTTTTTTGATGTGTTTTTCCATATCAAGATCAAGGTATCACTACAATATCTAGCCCCCATATGAAGGTATGTGGGTTTATTTGAAGCAGGTGAGTTCCTCATCTCTCATTGCTCAGGTGAGCCCTCATCTCGCATTGCTCCTAAATTTTATTAAAGTTTATATCATAATTTATGTAATATTTTTTTATTTTAGATCAGGTGATTAAATTTGGTATTATAGCCCAGTTTCAATCGTTAAGGCCTATAAGACCCTAATTAAGTTACAATTTCAATTCAAACATCAATTTATTTTTCCGTGATAGATCTACGCATTTGTGTGGTTCAAGAGATGTAGATCAATGATTGATGGTTCAACCCTTGAAAAGGGTGTGTGTGTGTGTGTGTGTGTGTGTGTGTGTGTGTGTGTGTGTGTGTGTGTGTGTGTTTCAAGAGATATAGATATGCGATATATGGTTTAGTCCTATGATCGTAGATCTTTCTCTTGTTATTATGGAGTTATTGATTGTATATCTATAGATCTATTTCAATACACTTGATCTATTCAATCGGCCTACTCCTTTAGCTCTTCGGGGGATTGTAGCATACTAAGGCATGTAGAAATATCTAAACGATATGACCATGTGACCTACAACTATCTTCATGTTCCCTAGTGATCTAATCGAATTAGATCTAAATTTGATTGGTTGGAAAAAAAATGGTTTCAGATCGATTTGTTGAAAGATTTGTATAATATTTTATTTTTTTTTCTTTTTGGTGGCATGGAGCATCCATCTGGAAAAACAAAAATATGAGAGGATATATTGTGCCTTTGAAGATGTGGTGTTTGTCATATATCATCAACAATTTCATCTCCAGTGACACCTATAATGAATTTCATCGCTAGTCACTGCCAAAATAGATTCAATGTTCTTTTTTTATTACATTAGAAGAAAGACTAATTTGTAAGAAAGAGCACATGTTAAGAAATCCCCCGCAAATACCAATCTTCGCTCTTGTTGAACTACCTGACCAAAACAGTAATGAAAAATTATGAAACCCTATATTTTAAGATCAATAAACACGTACTTGTATCAAAATACACCCTAAATTTAGCATTTTCCTCACGTGAGCAATGTTTGTATGCATGCATAATGAGCTAGAGGAAGAAACATATTTGATTACCTCCTTGTGATTCTATATGGGAGAATCATACTACCATGGGAGAGTGATACAAAGTGTGATCATATTGGAATAAAACTAATGAAATAGTGGCAAAATATCTCGCACTTTCACAAGCAAGCTCCTAGTTGTAGGCAATAAATGGTGAAGGGTAGACCCTTCTAGTTTTGGTAGCTTTATTTTATAGGTGTTGATACATTCACATTCATTCTTACAAGGTGCTTAGGTTCTTGAAATATGTGAATATAAAAATCATGATGTAATTCAAGGGATGTGGACATTATTAATATATTTTCGATGTGTCTAATAATATGGAGAGCAAACTTCTTGTGCTTTACCGTTTTGGATCAGTACAATTCCTTATAGTTTTTCCTCTTGCAATGTTATCAATGAAAATGGTTTGGATGGGTTGGTAGAGGTGCCTTTTTAATCTAGTTTTAAGTACTCAAAGGCTTCTTCTTGTCTTAATGTCAAGTTGAGTTGGGTTGTTTTTCTTTTGTTGTTCTAGTAAATGGGTCACTCTTTGGTTCTAGATGGATTTGGTGTTCCTCGCTTGTTTTGGAGGTGTTTGTAGACATATATTTTATTTTGTGTGTGTAGCTTAAATATCCTAAATTTAACTTTTGTGTGTGTAGCTTAAATATCCTAAATTTCACTTTTGTGTGTGTAGCTTAAATATCCTAAATTTCACTTTTGTGTGTGAAGCTTAAATATCCTAAATTTCACTTTTGTCAAAAGAGAAATTTCTTCATCAAAAGAAGACAGAGAGAGAGAGAGAGAGAGAGAGAGAGAGAGAGAGATGACACATAGATGACGAATAGACATAAGTATTGAGATGTTTGAACACACAAAATGCAAATATTGAATAATTACCAACAGAACAATTGTTCGTTGATTCAGAAACAATAAACTCTAATTGTTCCTATCAAATAAAGGCTTAGAATGTCCTTAGGAAATATGTTACAAGTCAATTTGAAGCAACTAACACTGAGGATAAGTTGAATTTTGAACATAGGCAAATTTGAAATAGTGATATGTGAAGTTGGACTATTCAAGACTAGGGGCAGGGGTATTGATATCAAGTTTCCAACAACAAAATGGAGAGATAGCTTCAAGAAAAATCTAGATTATTTAGGGCACGAGGCCATCAACAATGGGGTTCAAAGTAAGGCAAGAAGTTGGAAAACTTCATTGGTTTGACCATAGGATTTGTTCAAAGAAAATATCATTGTTATGAACTAAGATGGATCAAGACAAGAACTTGGATTACTTCAACCATTGGAGAATAGGATTTGCTAAGAGAAAATGTAAACAATAATTGATATGAGTTATATATGTATGTATGTACATAGGCAAATGCAAAATTTTCTCAAGAAACATAGAATTTTAATATGTGTAGCCTCTTCACATGATGAATGGAGGGCAATATTAGTTGAACAAATTGCTTAAATTAGAAGAAATTATGAGAGGTAAATAGGTTCCCTAGCATCAAGTTGTTCTTTACTAAGTGGAGGATTCTTGCTTGGTTCAATTAAAACATTGCCTAATCTATCAATCTTTAATCATTGGAAGCATTGTTCAAAGGATTAGATCTGAATTTTGATATTGGGTTTTATTTGAGACCTTAACATTGAATAGGTGTTTCAAAATATTGAACTTTCTTTCTAAACCTCAAATTTCCAGTGATTGTTGTCAATCACACAATGTTTAGGCATAGACTTGTTTCATGGTATTTAATGGGATTCGAAAATGACAAATTAGCAATAATGACATAATTTGGTCATGGAAAATTTAGTATTGATACATATGAGTTGTAGTAGCTTAAGTCATAATTAATGGTTATTGGGTTGTTTTTCTCCGAGGACCTCTCAAGGGGGGGAAGAAAGCTAACACCATGAACTAATCAACTTGAGAGAATAGTAGTATAATTCCATGAAAGTACATATCAACGAAAGTCCCAAAAAGGGAAGCAACGAGTATATACCTTAAGATAATATGGAATTACGCCTAGGGGATAGTTAACCCATTTAAGTAAGTTAACAATCCTTCAACGAAAGTTGCAAAAAGGGAAGCAACATGTATATACCTTAAGATAGTATGGAACTACACCTAGGGGATAGTTAACCTATTGAAGTAGGTTTAAGAAATGAAGGAAAACTTCTAAGTTTGACCCCAATGCTAGCAGTATATATATAAATTATTAAGCATTCCAGGAAGTTACCTTATGGAGGAAGAGAAAATAATGAACTTGCAAATTTTCTAATGATGATATCGAATGGTAGACCTTGTAACCTTAAACGACTTGAAAGGATGAGATGGACCAATGAAGTTAGATGAATGGGATATTGACATAGGCCATTAGATAATGATGACTCGGTCTTACAAGTTATTGAGTATAAAGACCCTTGAATTCATAAACCAGAGAGGTAAAGAGAACCATGGGTGATGATCAAAATATATACAATATTGAGAATTCAAAAAAATCAATGATTTAAGACATGATAGTATGGTCAGTAATAGTTTGGTGATTGAAATCCACAAAATTCCTCTGTAAGGGAAAATAATACATGGCTATAGATTGTGACTCTAGAGGATGGGGATTATGTGAAAATCAACATTGTATAAGCAAGGAAATATATGAAAACTATAGTACATTTGTGACTTCCCCCAAAAATAAAATATTGTTATTTTTGCATGCTGGAAATTTATTTCCGTTTTTGGCAAATTTGAATCTGGAAAATTTTTGCCATTTATGGAAATTCCGAATTCCGAATTTAATAATTGTATTTAATTATTTTGACTGTTGGGCAGAGATCTGTTTAGACTCAACTAACTATTTGACTATGACACTTGTATCACAATAGAATATTTATATTAACTGCAGCAGGACAAATGGAACAACCATGTTAAAAAATCAGCTGACCATGACTCCATGAGTGGGGAACAAGTTGGAACTGCCTATGGGTTGATGATTACAAGTGGAAAATCAGATATTTGGCCACTGGCAGCCCCTGAAAATCAGAGATTAAGAAAGCTGCGAAAATCCCCAAAGGAGGGAAAAGACCTGGGAAAAAAAATGGATAAATAGCATATGTGAGGAGGCAGGACGCTGCCAAGTATGTTGGGAAAGGATTGCGAGTCCTCTTGTTGTTATGAGCACTGCTGAGCAAGTGTGAGGCGAGGGGATAGCTGCTGAAAAATTTGGAATATTGATGAGGAGTCTCCAAGTTCGCCCTCATGGATTCATGGTCAGGCTAGGGGGTGAATCGGGCAAGTGAATTTGGCTACCCTGTTCTACGGTTGAGAGGAACGTGGTTGTTCCCTTTGTCTTCCCGCGGATTCGATTCAGATATGTTAATTCCCCCCTCTCTATTATGAATGGCTATGTCTTTTGATGTTAGGTATCTATTGAATCTGAACTGGAATAAGTTACATTCTCTGTCTGTATGACTTTTTTTCATCTAGTGTATTGTATCTGATTAAATCAAATCTGTAACGATTTTTTTTTCCCATTTTCTGTTCGAATTTTTTATCCGATGTTATGTATCTAACAATATGCTCTAACAATATGCAAACAATATACTAGATGTGTATATAATGACAAAATTCGAGAGTTAAAGAATTTTTGGAAACCCTTTTTTGCTTTTCTTTCAGATGCTAAAAAAAATTTTAGAATTTTGAAAATAATGTGAATTTCAGCATTTGGGACTTGCTGGTTACATTTTTGCGAAGTTCCCTTGTTTTTCCAAACCCCGAAACCCTGACTCCCGAAATCCTGAAGTGTTGGTCTCACGCCCTTTCACCTTTCGTAATTCGGGAATTGTTGTGTGTTGTTGTTTAACATTTGAAACCTCGAATCCTGAAATCCCGAAGTGTTGGTTCCACACCCTTTCACCTTTCGGAATTTAGGAATTGTTGTGTGCTATTGTTTGACATTTGAAACCCCGAATCCCGAAATCCCGAAGTGTTGGTTTCACACCCTTTCACCTTTTGGAATTTGGGAATTGTTGTGTGCGGTTGTTTGACATTTGAAACCCCAAATCCCGAAATCCCGTAGTGTTGGTTCCACACCATTTCACCTTTCAGAATTTGGGAATTGTTGTGTGCTGTTGTTTGACATTTGAAACCCCAAAACCCCGAATCCTGAAATCCCAAAGAGTTGGTCCCAAACCATTTCACCTTTCGGAATTCAGGAATTGTTGTGTGTTGTTGTTTGGCATTTGAAATCCCAAAACCTCGAATCCCGAAATCCTGAAATGTTAGTTCCACGTTCTTTTCTTTTTGCAATTTCAGGAATTGTTTGTGGTTGATGTTTTGGATTTTGAAGTCGCGGAATTCCGAACCCCGAAATCTCGAAATGTTGGTTCCACGTTCTTTTCTTTTGGTAATTTTGGGAATTGTTTGTGGTTGATGTTTTGGCTTTTGAAGTCACGGGATTCCGAACCCCGAAATCCCGAAATGTTAGTTCCACGTTCTTTTCTTTTCGCAATTTCGGGAATTGTTGTATGTTGGATGTTTGGCTATGAAAACCGCGAAACCCCGAACCCCCGAAATCCCGAAATGCGGGTCTCACCTTTCCTTTTCGCTTTTCAGAAGTTTGTTTATGTTGATGTTTGGGGCACTTGAACTCATGAAATTCCGAACCCCGAAACCCTGAAGCGCTAGTCCGACCTTCTCTCTTTTCGCATTTCGGAGGTTTGTTACATGAAATGTTGGGGCACTTGAACACGTGAAGTCCCGAACCCCGAAAACTACGAAGTGTTGGTTCCACTTACCTTTTCACGATCTCGGGAGTTGTGATGTGTGCATCCCGAACCCCGAAATCCCGATACGTTGGTCACCTTTCGCAAGTTCGAAAGTTTGTATATGTTGTTGTTTGGGTACTTGAACTCACGAAGTCCCGAACCTCAAAATCCCGATGGGCGGGTCCCACTTTCCTTTTTCACCTTTCGGAGGTTGTGGTGTGTTAATGTTTGACACTTCCAAACGTGAAATTCCGAACCCCGAAACCCCAAAGTATCGGGTCCACAGTCTTCCCGCATTTTTGCGTTTTTGGAAAACGGCGTGGCCCTTTGTTTCGTTTTGTGTTCGGCATTTATAATCGTTGAAACCCTATTGACCTCTGTTATGTTTCACAAACTGTATGAGCCTAGAAGAAACTTATTGTTATGGGAACAACTCTAATAATGAAATGAATGGACTGGTAAAAGAACGTTGGAGAGTCTTCATCTCGGATAGATGTATGGAAGTAACAGACCGTATTACAAGTCGATTGTATTGCAAACATAGGGTAAATTTTCTATGTAGGGTTTTGGTCATAAAAACCCCAAAGTTGCTTGTATTGTTAAGATTGTGGTAGTGTTATAAGTACTAGCAGATAAGAGAGTAATTATAAATTTCAGGATCTTAATTAAACATTGAAGTGATGAGTAAATATTCATTATATCGTCGATTAGAAAACTTAAGTTGAATGGTAAGGACAGTCGACGAAAGTAAGGAATCTAACAAACCTTCAGACTCAAGCCTTCTAACAGAAAGCTTACTTGCTTGAGATCTCGAAACGTTTCAAGGATAAATGTACAAATAATTTTTTATTTTTTTTGTGATTTTTGAGGTACATTACAACATTGATAGGGTGACTATACATATTTCATAAATTGCCAACTTTCTTGTTGAAATGATAATCAAAGAAACAATTGGTATCTAGGTGATCACATGGCACTCTTTGTACTAAATTATCCTTTGGAGAATTAGCTTGGGATGACAAACTTAAATAGGTAGATCCATGTAGGATGGATGTTTTGATGATATTTCTTTCCTTAGATATAAAATCTAGTATTCATGCATGCTAATAAATTTAATTTTGTTGATGAATCATGTTAAGAACACTCATGATGTTATTATTTCTCTACATGTGATAGGTGTTGATATGTTTATTATGTTCATGATGTCAGGATATCTTAAGAGCCTATGGTATTTACTTATGATGTTATGTGATTCCATTCAATTGTGTTGATAAAAAAAGGCTATGTCTTGATAAAGATGTGTTGAGATGATTATCATATTCATGATGACATGCTATGATGTTAGGATAACATTTGGTTCCATTTATTATATTTGACAAAGATATGTTGATGTTGTGATCTTATGATAATATCTCATGATGTGATGACATGATGTCATTGCACAAAATTATTTTATGATAAGATTTTTATGATGTCATGATGTGATGGCATGTGGTACTTACATGCAAATTTATGATGAGATGTTTTATGATGGCATACATGAGCATGTGGTAATGGAAATGATGTTGTATTTTCATGATGACATGTGAGAGTTACGATGTGAATTATTTCTTGAGATTTTGATATTATGATTATAACTAATGCATTGGTTGCATGTTGTGAAGTGGTTATTGTCAAGTTATCCACCAGTGGGCCAAGAGGGTCGGTTTATTTGACAATCTCATGGGATCCCATACCTACAAGGGAGAATATTTACAAAGTGATACCTTATGGGTTGGGGAAAACTCAATCTAATACCTATGCCAATAATCATTATGCCTTGTATTGGAGTTACGATGCTAAAGTCCTTGGGAATGGTTGGAGTGTTGCTCATCGGTGGTGTTGTGGGATTGGACTGTTGATTTTTTTTTATTTCCATCTCAGATAATTATTACCTTATGATTTCAAACATATTTTAATGCCATTGTTATCATAGAATAATTGCATACTGAAAATTTCAATTGAAATAAAACTACAGCGGAAACAACAGAATCACAGAGAGATAGCCATGCACAATAGACAAAACATTTATCCTGGGAAGACCCGAACTCTGGAGAAAAACCCAAAAAACTTTCATCTAGAAGAAATTTAATCCAAGTTCACAAATACATCACCAGAAAAATGAAGAATCCAAGAACATAGAAAGTTGTGCCCTAGTGTGAGGAAGAACCCCCAAACATGGCGGATCACTCGAAAAAGATAGCACAACTGGTAACTAAAAGTTGGCACTACAACTAGCAATTGGCACTAAGCAACTGGGCAATGCGTACTAGAAGAGGAGAGTTGATGAGATGTGTAATAATGAAATGAACTTGCCTTTATTTATACTAGTCAAGTCACCTTATTTTACTGGGAGGGTCGACTTGTCATTTTTGTCCTTTAACTTTACTTTATTTATGTTGTTGCTTTTACAAGTGTTTCTTCAATGCTTCAATGGTGTCGACTTGATCTTCTTGTGCTTTCTGGATTCTTCTTCAATGGTTTCTTTGTATTTTCTTATGGAGAATGATTTCCCGAAGTTCCAAAAATTCAACACTCCCTCTAAACGAGGGAGACATTCTCCATACTTGGATTTCTTCTATCATATAAAAGTTTCTTCATGAGCCACATTGATGATCCATCTCCATACAACTATGTCTAGAACCTTGAGTCTCAATGAAGATCACACCTAGACCATCCACCTCCACAAGAACACCCTTGTGAGTGAATATCACCATAGGTAAACCCCTGTGAGTGAATCTTCCATTCTCTGTTGGTTAAACTACCAATCCTTGGATAATGATGTATGATGTTATATGACACGTGGAAGCACCTTGACTCCACAAGTAAACTCATGTAAGTAAGGACTATGCCTAGGCCCATTTACCCCGAAAGTAAATGTATCCTTCTCCCTAGGCCATATCTGAGAAAAGGTCTGATCGATGCTTACCTGGGCCACTCACCACCACAAGTACACCCTTGTGAGTGAGTGTCACTTACAGGTAAACCCATGTAAGTGAATCTGTCATTCTCCAATGGTTAAACCACCAATCCTGGGAGAATCATGCCTGATGCAACCACACACTAGAGGAACACTAGCACCTCGATTATTTTGTCCTTTGAAGACTACGCATGGGCCATTCACCACAAGTACACCCCTGTGAGTGAATGTTTACCCGATGTTGCTTCCTGGAGAACTGTTAGCACCTCGAGTATTATGTCCTTCGAAGCCTACGTTGGGGTCATTCTCCATTGGTCAAATCACCATGACCAATCCTAGGAGAATGGCTACCCGATGTTGCTAAACATCAAAACTCCCTCTTAGTAAGGGATACATTCTGCATCACATCAAGATTGTCCTTGAAGTAAACAAACTTCATTGAGGAAAGAGGCTTGGTGAGAATGTTCGCTATCTACTCATATATGGATATGTGTTGAAGCTTCATCGCTCTCTTCTACACCATGTCTCGGATGAAGTCATGCAAGAAGCTTCCAAAGCCACACTCTTCCATGACTTGCGACACTAGTTGTGATATACTCTATCTCTTTTGTACTGAGTGCTACAAAAATTTGCTTTGTGCTTATCCTGGAAATCGTAACTGATCTCAAGATGAAGTAGCACCACTAGGTACTCAATATATCTATTGCACTCCCTGCCCAATCAAAATCTATATATCCCTACAGCCTCACTTCACCACCTGAGACACACCATATCCAACTATACAATGTCAGTACCTCAACACATGCTTCACTGCTACCCAATGGAACTTCTTTGGATTCAACCAAATACTGGTTTAGGGTGCTCTCTGCAAATCAAATATCTGGCCTGGTGTTAACCAGGTACATCAAGGATCCAATCAGCTACCTATACATTGTGGGATCCACCAAATCAAAATCTGAAGCAGAATCACTTAACTTATTTCGGTTTGTCTCCATAGGTGTAGTCATGGACTTGCAGTACATCATATCGAACCTCATCAGTATCCCCTGATAGAGGAATATCTCATCTTATATCTCTCATATATTTAATCCCAAGAAATAGTACGTCTGGTCAAGATCCTCCATTTCAAACTCCGAGGCCAACTCCCTATGTCACTGAAGCAAACCATGTTGTCTAGTCTGCCTCACTGGATTCTCCCTCTATGACTGAGGCAAAACCCATACCCAACTCCTCTTGACTGGTTTCCTCCTCTATCACTGTAGCAAAGCCTACTGAAACAAGTGGATCCTCCCAGGAGGTCTTACATATCCTAGAAACCTCCTACCTATGAATCTCTTGTTTGGCCTCATCAACTCATGACACATGTATGCCAATATTGGAAGATGTCTTTATCCCACATGAACCTGAGGAGGAACTCCATATGAATGATCACCTCTCTCTCTGAGCCAATTGAATCTCTCTGAGATCAAGCTCACTCGGAGACCACATGATCCCTCTAAAACTTGACTCCCTCTAAGTTTGTACAATCTCTAGAGCCATATGCTCCCTCTGCATCTATTGACCTCCTATGAAGTTGGATATCTTATGAATTGTCCTGGGAGGTTGCTCCTTCCTAGTGGATCTAGAGGGTTGAATCCTTATGAACTATGTCTCCTTCTGAGATGGTACTTGGTGGGGCCACCTACCTCACCACTGGTGGAGCCACCTGCTCCTCCTCATAATTGTGACTCGATGTAACTCGAGAAACTCTGAGGTGGTTTTCTCTCCCTGAAAGTATCATGGAGAGATTCATGCCTCTATACATCCTAGAAAGTGTCACGAAGCCAATTTGGCTTCTTCATGGTCACTGCAACATCTCTAGGTAGATCCACTGGCTCGACTGGCTCTACTAACTCCTCTTGATAGTCTGAAGGATGAACAACTAGACTAAAGGGATTTGTATGGTCATCCTTCAGAGCCTCCTTGATCTAGAAAATCCTTAGACACCACTTATTTCTTTAAGTATAATCATGCACTGTCTAACTCAATTCATAATTAATTTACTAATCGTAATTGAGGTGGTTTGCATATTTCTGATGAAGCGATTTTTACCAAAAAACTCATAAATTGATGATTAGTTTGTTTAATAATAATATGACGCAACATAAAATAAAATAACTGAAATTATACAATATTGATAATCACATCACTTTGTTTTCAAAGTTACTTTAGATAGCATGATTGTTCCCCGTCATCTCAAAAAACCAAATTACATGACAACATGTGCTTGAAAAGAGACATTTTAATGGACTCTCTTTAATTACATTACTTAAAATAAGAAAATAAGTTCACCATTGAAATACTTGCAAAATTATGAGAAATTTGACTATAAAGTCGACCAATTTTTTAACTACCTTATTTTCACCCTCTTTGGCACACAAAACAATGCATTAAATGTTCATTAATGGAAAATTGAGATAATATTTTTACAAATGAACTCAAATCACAAATTAGACCTCAAATTCATGATCCTTGCGAAAAATCTTGAAAAATGAGTATAAACATGACTATATTTTGTCAATATACCTCATGGCACGCTTTAGGAGACAACCATATTTAACCTCTTCTTAGCATGCAAATAGAGACATTTGTACGACCTTGAATCTGTGTCATGTATTGTAAATTGTTCCACATTGGGATCTATGTAGACCTGGGAATGTCTTCTATCTTAGGATTCTTGCCCAATATATAGGCACGTCCTCCCAAACCTCTGTCTGCATTAGTGGCAACTTAATGCTAAATTTAGAGGCATCTTCATTAAATGTGGGTCATTGGCATGATGGTTAAGCCTCCGGGATATAACCCAGAGGTTACGGGTTTGAAGCTCCATGGTGCATATTTATTAGTTTGTTTGTTTTATATATATAGTATATAGTTTAACTATATACTATATATATAGTATGCATATGTTATAACCCAACTCCCGTGCGAATATCTGTTTGAATATATGGCATATGTTATAGCCACGATATACTATGGTTTTAAACTCATAGTAATGTTAATCTTATTCATGAACATGTGTGGGTTACATGGTATACATCAATACCAAGAGCCAAGGTTCGAGGGCTTAGGCCCTTGGCCCTTTGGCCGCCCATTTAAACTTTATTACAACTGTAAATATAATTGCAACCATATGTAGGTTAAGACCTAAAGTATGGCATGTTGGTAGTGGGGGATATGCTAAGTCTTGGGAGGTTATGGAGGTCTTAACCAATATTTTCCAATGGGAGGTCACCACCTGGCAGCCTCTCATTGGTTGACCTTGCCACTTGTCATCATAGGAGTGGTCCACTTGTGCACCACTTGTCAACCTATAATCTGTCCACAAGGAGTATGATCTTCCCATTCAACTGCCTGTGCCATGTGTCACCCTTGCAGTGGTGGCATGTGTCGCCTCTTTTTTCCCATGTACTTTGGCTTTTGACCAAGTTTAGCTGGAAATTTGACCGCTCATAACTTTTTCATATGAACTCTATTTGACTTGTCATTTGTGTCGTTGGAAAGATGACGAAAATCTCTACGCATTGATGTCATTTTTAGCACGATTTGAGATGGTATAATTTTGAGAATTTATGGATCTCTTGGGACCTCTATGAGTGTTTTGAATCCCCCTAGACCTCTGTGAGCGTTCCTTAGATCCTCCTGGATCACTCCTGCTCCTCACTATCAATCTCCATATGAGACACTTTGTATCCCACAAAAGTACTATTCTTTTTAGAAGGTTCTAACTTTGTCCTCTTCTCCTTCGATACATGGATGTATATTGTCATGTCCACAACTCCATGTCTAGATAGTTTTCTTCATGTTTCAAACCAGAGACCATCTAACTGGTTTCCAACTACAACCGTCACTATAGCTCCTTCTCAGAGCTATCACCTATGACCTGCCCAGAACAAGAACAAGAAAAAAAACAACACTCTTCCAGTGTTGTGACCAATCATTCATCCACAGTAAACTGCTCAGAACAAGAACAAAACAAGAACATCTCCATGGTAACCTCCATGGAATTTATCCTTGCCAAAAGGGGTCGCAACCACTGTAATGTCCATAGGGTTACTAGGATAGGAAAGAGATCAATTCAACTTGTGAACAAGTATATCATTAGTACTAAATAGTGAGCATTTACATAACTATCATCATACCAACAATATTCAAGTGTTATTAAACATTTGATAGAAAAAGTACTAAGTAGTAATAGACCTCTAAAGGCTCATGTCCTAGTTACAACATTCAGTTAAGATGCAACAATATAAAATATCAAACCTGATATGAAAACCTAGAGTCTTGTTGTTATTGTTCCATTTGATTTCGAGTTGTCATGCATTGTAGGATACATCACCATTGTTGCCTCCAACTCTTAGACTTTCCACCATCATGACAAAAATAAATCACAAAATATGAAACAGAAGGTTCAATGTCCAGGAAAATGTCAACAAGCCTGAAAACCCTAAAATTTCAACTTTGACGGAATGTCAATATGAGAGCACCAGTAGATGTGCTAGGCAAAGGCGAGTTACTCTGTGGTAAAATTTGTCCCAACAACTTGCAATGAATTCTCAACAATCTTGACAAAATTGTGCAACGACAAATTCCATGTGCAACGAAAAATTTCATGTGTAGCAGCAAATCTCATGTGCAGCAACAAATCTCATGTGCATCAACAAATCTCCTGTGTAGCGGAAAATCTCAACAAACCTCTGATACCATGTTGATTTTTTCTAATTTCAATATCTGATAATTATTACCTTATGATTTCAAACAAAGGTTCAATGTCTAGGAAAATGTCAACAAGCCTGAAAACCCTAAAATTTCAACTTTGACGAAATGTCAATCTGAGAGCACCAATAGGTGTGCTAGGGCAAGGTGAGTTGCTTTGTGGTAAAATTTGTCCCAACTAATTGCAATGAATGCTCAACGAGCTTGAAAAAACTTTGTAGTGACAAATTTCATGTGCAGCAAAACATTTCATGTGCAGTGGAAAAATTCATGTGCAAGGACAAATATCATGTGCAGCAGAAAATATCATGTGCAGCGAAAAACTTCATGTGCAATGAAAAATCTCAACAAAGCTCTGATACCATGTTGATTTTTTCTAATTTCCAGATCTGATAATTATTACCTTATGATTTCAAATATATTTTAATGTCATAGTTATCATAGAATAATTACACACTGAAAATTTCAACTGAAATAAAACTGCAGTGGAAATAACAGAATCACAGAGAGATAGTCATGCACAATAGACAAAATATTTATCTTAGGAAAACCAAAAATCGGGAGAAAAATCCAACAAAATTTTCTCTAGAAGAAATTTAATCCAAGTTTACAAATACATCACCAGAAAAATGAAGAATCCAAGCACATAGAAATTTGTGCCCTAGTGTGAGGAAGAACCCCCAAGCAAGGTGCATCACTAGACAACTTGCACTGCAACTGGAAATTGGCACAAAGCAACTGGGAATTGCACACTAGAAGAGGAGAGCTGATGAGATGTGTAATAATGAAATGAACTTGTCTTTATTTATACTAGTCAAGTCACCTTATTTTATTGGCAGGGTCGACTTGTCATTTTTGTCCTTTAATTTTATTTTATTTCTTTTGTTGTTTTTACAAGTGTTTCTTCAATGCTTCAATGGTGTCGACTTGATCTTCTTGTATTATATTTTCTTCTTGTGCTTTCTAGATTCTTCTTCAAGGGTTTCTTTGTATTTTCTTATGGACAATGACTTCCCAAAGTTCCAAAACTTCAACATGGACTTCAATGTCTGGGTTTGTACCCAGTTGTTGTGAAGGGAGTTTAGGTTAGCCTTTCGATATGTCTGGTGTACGGGAGCACTGATCCATATGCTTTCTTAGGAAGATGATATATCGAGCCTTGGGGCTCCAAATATACTGGTAGGCTTAATCCCGGTTTCGAAAGTCAGGAAGGTCAGCTAAAGAGTAGTCACGCTTCCTCGATGTTGTGATGTGGACTTTCGATGCCTACTGTAGTCACTTGGGTGTTTTATGCTAGTCCAATAGAGGTTGTTGTGGAAGATATTGGAGCTAATAGAGGGTTTTTTGGAGGATATGGTGAGCTAATTAAAACATATAAGTAATGTAATCAAAACTAAATTTGGGACAAAGGTCTTTGAAAGAGGGGTGTATGTCATGCCTCGTATTATTAATAATATATAAATAATAATAATAATAATAACAGGAATATAATAATTATCCCAAAGTGGTCATGATAAGTACTTATATAAATAAATAATAATAAATAATTATATAATAATTATCCTAAAGGGGGTCATAATAGTTCATAACAATAAGTACTTATTATCAGTATTTGGTAATAAAAGAAATGGTAAATGATGAAGAAACCCTAAAATATAATAAATATTTAAATAATGGACCTTAGGATTTGGTTCTTTACCACGGATGAACTCCATATAAAGCGGGAAAAGAAGGAGAAAAGGACATGTCTCTTTGGCTAGTCTACAGAGAGAAGAGGGCTAAAGAATTGTTGGTTGAGTAGTAGATTGAGGGCTCGGGGCTGGCCTACTACTGAAGATTAATGTAGCAAGGTCTACAGTTGGGTGGAGAGTCATTCCCCATTTTGTTGTTGCATTTTTCTAGATTAGGATCAAGGTATCACTAAAATATCCAACCCCCATACAAAGGTATGTGGGTTTATTTGAAGTAGGTGAGTTCCTCATCTCTCAGTGCTCCTAAATTTTATTAAAGTTTATCTGGTAATTTTTGTAATATTTTTATTTTAGATCGGACCATTACATATCATATCAATAATATATGGTTACAATGCATATAGTCCTAGAAGAAATAGATAATGGGAACATAATATTGGACTCTAAGCGGCAAAGTCTTATTAATTTTGGGAGAAAAAATTCCTTAACCATTTCTTCCTTTCCTAGCACTAGAGTAAGAGAAATAGTCAACAAGTGTCACTTCCATATGGATTTTGGGAGGCATTGCAAGTTTCATTTCAATTTTTTTATTTGAATCCTGAACAATGTCATGAGGTGGACATACAGACTGTCTCGCACCCTCAACAATTTTGGGAGGCACCTCAATCTGCTCTTTCAATTTATTTTGATCCTCAAATAGTTTGAACCCTTTGGCTATGTGTCACTCTCATATGTATTTTGGGAGTATTTTTACTCAAATTTCCATTATCAATTCCTTTTTTTAGTCCTACATGAATTCAATGGATCAACTCATTAAATTGTAAGATTCTAGAACATAATTTGTCGTTTCAATCTCAAAGTCAGTTCCTCACACCCCAAAGTTGAGTGATGAACAAGATAATCATCCAATTGATGCACTCTCTAATGTATAAGTGATAAGAGGACATTCTAAACACTTTAAGAGGACAAACTATGATTTCTCCATTTTTTAATGCCCAATGGTCCTAAGACTTCTTCCCATGAAAGACTATGAGAAAGATATCATCATCATTGCCACTCTCCAACCTAGAACCAATATGGATGTAAGAGATATGGAAGTTGGATGTAATGCATCATCCATTCCATTCAATAACACATATATATTCAAGAGCAGACCTTGCATACAAATATGGACATTACATTGAACTCTCATAATCCTTTCCATATAAAGATTTGTACAATATGACACACTTTCCTAACACTGATTTGTAACAATTGTTGATTAAGGTTGGTTGTCATTGATGTCAACCCTTGAAGAAAGACCCGTAGCACAAAGTTTTGGGTAATGGACCCAATAGTGTTTGATGTAAATATGACTCATTATTGTTTTTTCATGGTTGATAAGAAGTAAATA
>ML799435.1:180320-195901 GCA_009831015.1 Picea engelmannii | reverse complement strand
AGTGAATTAATTATTAATTTATTCACAATCAGTGATCTCACATGCAACTGAAGATTTACCATTGTTAACTACATGCATTTCAGATCCAGTGGAGACCCAGTTGAGATATCAGGTGAAAGGGACAGTTTGACTATCAGTTGTGACATTAGTGAGTACACTCATGAAACCACACACACATTGGATTTTCCCATGAGGAATGTGTAGCCTACACAATAGGGATTCATTCATTGGAAGGATTTCCATCAGCAAGGATTGCGCAGAGAAGGCAGGTTGTCTGGAGGCAGTAAATTTGCACATGCATTTGTCAGTTTTTGTATGACAATGTGAGACGATTGTATATTGTACTGAGAGATATTGGATTAGAGTTTTGTATGAGATTGTTTCATGATCCATGATATATACATAATATATGATAGTGGGGTTTTTATCTTTATGCTTTCCCGGTAAAACATTTGTGTTATGTGTGATTGATCTCTCTTCTTAAGATCAAAATTGGCGATAGTGTTTTAAATTCCGCAATAATTTTAGTAGAAGCGATTATGTATTTAACAGTGGCATATAATTGTTAGATCAGAAGAATCCAAGAAATACATGATTTGTATTAAAATTTCTACATGGTATCAGAGCACAAAAGATTGCATAAGTTGAGTTTGTCATTGGATAGAATTCGAATTTGCAGAAAGACTTTCTTGGTGCTACAACTGATTAAAGATCGAAATGGATTTCAATGGCTTGAGGTTAGAGTTTTCCCTTGAGGGAAGCTCGAACTACATTGCTTGGAAGAACAGGATGGAGGCAGTCTTCGAAGACAATGGCTTGAAGGAATTCATTGACAATGATGTTCCTAAGCCAGATGTTGCAGACGCTGCAAATCTTGATGCATGGAAAAATAAAGTGGAAAAGTTGAGGAGGATCCTGTTGGAGGGAGTACAAGACCACATTGTCTCAAAAATCCATGCGAAATCCAAACCATATGCAATGTGGAAGGATTTGACGAATCTATTCCAAAAAAACAACGACCATAGGAAATTGGAGCTCAAAGATAAACTCAGGAAGATCAATATGGAGAAGGGCGACTCCATTCCAAAATATATCATGAATTTTATCCAATGTCAGGATGTGCTGGGGAGTGTGGGAATAAAAGTCATTGATGATGATTTTGTGAGCTTGGATCTCCTAGGACTTCCCAAGAATTGGCACATTTATCAAGACTCTGTCAATGGAAGGGAAAAATTTCCAGATTGGGAACGACTATGGTCAGATCTAGCGTAGGAGGAGTTCAGGCGGAGCACCAGAGATGGATCTTCATGAAAACATGATGATGAAGAGGATTGTGCTTTGGCTACCAAGGAAAGGAAAGGGAAGGGGAAGAAATTCCATTCAAAATTTGAGTCTAAAGGCAAGAATCCAGATTTGTCCAAAGTGAAGTGTTTTTACTGTCACGAACATGGGCATCTCGCTACTAAATGTCCGTAGAAGAAGAAGAACAAGAAGGTTTTTGGAGCTACAGCTGGTGAGGCCCTTGCCTCACAATTTGAACTTGACTTCTCCTTGATCACATGCATGGCATCAAGTGCATTGGGATCGATGTGGTATTTGGATAGTGGCACTTCCTTCCACATGACGGGAGATAAGGAGCTTTTCAGTGACTTGGAGGAGAAAGATATCAAAATTCATATAGAGATGGGCGATGATGGACAATACAGTGTGACTAGAATTGGTACCATTACCTTTCATAGGGAGTCAGGTAAACCATTTCAATTTAAATATGTTATGCATGTTCCAGGTTTGAAGAAAAAATTGGTCTCGGTCTCAATGTTGGAGGACAAAGGCTATGACGTTGTTTTCAACAATGGAAAAGATTTCCTGTGACATAAAACAACGGGTCAAGTCAAGAAGATAGGGATTCAAGTTAAGAATCTCTACAAGTTGGAGGTAGATGGTTGCACTACCATGATGGGCAAGGTAGAAACATTGGTGAGACAGGATGAGGTCGAATTATGGCATAAGTGATTGGGCCATCTTCATCATGGAGCCTTGAAAATCATGCAACAAATATCTACTGGACTTCCAATGGGAACACTTTCTCAGTTAGATTAGTGCAAGGGTTGCACCATGGGGAAGTATGTAAAGTCCAACTTTCATGAAAAGGAGAACTGTGCTTTGGTGATCCTGGAGAGATTTCACACAGACGTGTATGGACCATTCTCGGTTGATTCAACAACAAAACATAATTATTATGTTATTTTTGTTGATGAATTTTCTTGTAAATGATGGATCTTCTTCATGCATAAGAAGGATCAAACATTCTCAAAGTTCTGTGAGTTTAAAGCATTGGTGGAGAAAGAGTCAGGGAAGCAAGTGAAGGCTCCGAGGAGCGATAATGTTGGATAATACATCTCTAACGAATTCAAAGACTTCTGCAACAAAGAAGGAATTCTAAGAGAACTCATAACACCTCATAACCCACAACAAAATGGGGCCATGGAGAGGAAGAACAGAATGATCGTGGGTGCAATAGAAGCGATGTTGCATGATCAGGGCCTATCAATGCATTTGTGAGCGGGAGCATGCAACACTGTGTTTTATGTGAAAAAATGTTGTCCTCGTAGAATACTTGGCATGAGTACACCGGAATAAGCTTTCACTGGTAAGAAACCGCATGTTTCTCACTTTAGTATTTTTGGCTCATCTGTTTATGTGCATGTGACCAAGAATGTCAGGAAGAAGTTGGAGTTGACAGCTGAAGTTGGGATATTTTTGGGGTACATAGAAACACCCCATAATTATCGTGTGTATTTTCCTAACAGTAATATGACTGCTATGCGACAGGATATAAAATTCAATGAGGGGAAATCCATGCGATTGTCGCTTGAGAGGGAGCTAGACTTGCATGCAGAGGAGGAACTGTTGGTTCCCAAATATGAGTCTCAAGATGTGGATCATCCACATGAGGAGGTTCATGGAGTGGATGAATCCACTCATGCAGAGCCATCCATAAAAAATGGGCTGAAGCAAGAACCCTGTGCTTGGTACACTCGGATAGACAGCTATTTCACTGGACTGGGCTTCACCAAAAGTGAAGAAAATGAAAACCTATACCAAATTGTGGTGGAGGGTAAGATTTTAATCATTTTTTTGTATGTTAATGATTTAATACTGACTGGTGATGAGAAGCTGATACACTCATGCAAGGAGGACCTTTCAAAGGAGTTCGATATGAAGGATATGGGCCTCCTTCATTACTTCCTTGGATTGGAAATATGGCAGTGAGATGGTGAACCTTTTGTGTCTCAAGGAAAGTATGCAAGGGAGATACTAGGTAAGTTTCACATGGAGGGATGCAAACCCATGGATACTCCTCTTCTAGAAAACTGGAGGAAAAAGGATGCTACTTCTGGAGAGGTAGTGGATGCTACTATCTATCGACAGTTAGTGGGTTCGCTAATGTATCTAGTGAACACAAGACTGGACATTTTCTATGCGGTTAACCAGCTGAGTCAAGATATGGTTAAGCCTACCAAGATATTTTGGAAGGCGGGTAAGAATGTCTTGAGATACCTAAGGGGCACATCTGAGTATGGCTTATGGTACATACAGATGGATGAGGTGAAGTTGCATGGCTTCATAGATGCAGATTGGGAGGGCAGCCCAACGGATAGAAAGATAACATCAGGGGGAATATTCAGTATCAGATCTACAGTTGTTTCTTGGTATAGTAGGAAGCAGATATCCATGGCACTCAGTTCAGTGGAAGCGGAATACATGGAACTGAGTCAAGATGCATGTGAGGCTATCTGGATGAGAAAGATCTTGGTTGGTTTGTTTGGTTCACATTTAGATCCGACAATGATTCATTGTGATAATCAGAGTTGCATTAAACTCTCAATTAATCATGTGTTTCATGATAGATCTAAGCATATAGATATCCGGTATCATCATATCAAAGATTGTGTGCAGTGGAAGATCATGTTGCTTCAGTACATTCCTATGGAATATCAGGATGCAAACATTCTGACAAAGGTGCTCACCAGGAGAAAATTTGAATACCATAGAGATAGGATCAGGGTGAAGGATAACCCCTTTATTATTGAGAGGGAGTGTTGAGATTCAACAAGAAGATCCTAGTGAAAATTATGCACCTACACTAGGATGGAGCCTCAAACTATTTTAGGTGGAAGTCTATTTTTAGATGATGAGCAAATTCTATTTATAGATTATTTATATGTATAGATGGTGAGTGAGTTCTATTTATAGATGTATGTCGACTATTATTATCCCTTAATAATAGTTGGACAATAAATATTAATTTATTCTCAATGAGCACTTGGAAATAGTTAACTGAAGTGGCAAATTAGTTAGCTATAGGAAATTCGAGTTCAAAGGTTGATTGGTGGGACATGCAAGTTGAATTAGTTGTAACTGAGTGATTCGAACTTGTAACAGAGTTATATGTGTAGTTATGTGAGTTGTAAACTAGTTTAACTTAGTTAAGTGAGTTAAGATAGGTTGTACTAATTGTAACTGAACTTACACTAGTGAGAGATCAATGAATTAATTATTAATTAATTCAAAATCAATGATCTCACATGCAACTGAAGGTTTACCACTATTAACTACATGCATGTCAGATCTAGTGGAGACCCAGTTGAGATAATAGGTGAAAGGGATAGTTTGACTATCAGTTGGGAAATTCGTGAGTACACTCATGCAACCACACACACATTGTATGTTCCCATGAGGAATGAGCAACCTAGGCAAGAGGGATTCATTCATTTTAGGTATTTCCATCAACATGGATTGTGCAAAGGAGGCAGGTTGTCTGGAGGCAGTAAATTGGCACAAGCATTTGCCAATTTTTGTATGACAGTGTGAGACGATTGTATATTGTACTGAGAGCTCTTGGATTAGAGTTTTGTATGATATTGTTTCATGATCCATGATATATACATAATATATGATAGTGGGGTTTTTAGCTTTATGTTTTCCCAATAAAACATCTGTGTTATGTGTGATTGATCTCTCTTCTTAAGATCAAAATTGGTGATCGTGTTTTAAATTACGCAATAATTTTAGTAGAATCAATTTTGTATTTAACAATGGCATATAATTGTTAGATCAGGAGAATCCAGGGAATACATAATTTGTATTAAAAATTCTACATATAACACTTGCATTTTGTGGTTAGAAAGGATTAAATTGCTCTATTACCGATTCACCCCCCCTGACAGTAATCCAATAGAACCAACTTAATTTGTTCAATGAACTTCTTTGATCTATCAATGTCAGAATGATCATCAATATCAATATCCTTCCCAAAGATAAAATCTAAATGAGATTTTGGAAAATAACCAAAACAGGTCTCAAATGGAGATGTTTGAGTCGAAGAATGATTATCCTAGTTATAAGCATGTTGAATGTAGTGTAAGTGATCATCCCAAAGCTTAGGATGTTTGTTGCAATGACCATGAAGAATATGTACTATTGTTATATTCACCACTTATGTTTGACCATCACTTTGTGGATGAAATGTTGTGCTCGTTTTTAGCTTGGTGTCCATGAGTGCCCATAATCTTGACCAAAAGTTCCCAATAAATCGAGAATCTCTATAAGAAATAATAGATTTGGGCAACCAAAAATGTACCCATACATGTTGAAAGAACATTTGTGTCATTTGTGCATCTGTAACCTGCTTCTTACAAGGCATCAAAATACACATTTTGCTGAAACGGTCAACCACAACATAAAGATAATCATGATTCTTTTTAGACATAGGTAATCCTCCTACAAAGTCCATGGAAATTCTTTCCGAAGGACGAGAAGGAACTAGAAGTGGAGTATACAATCCTAACTTTTTGTTTCTAGGCTTACCTGTAGCACATAAAGAACATCCTCTTACATATTTTGAAACACTTTCATTCATTTTAGGCCAATAGCAATACCTTTGCAAATTATCCATTATCTTGCCTACACCAAAGTGGCCAACAATAAGAGAAGAATGTGATTCCCTTATGATTTTGACTCTTTCACCCTGTGGAATACATAGCTTTCCAAGATGATACAAAATATTATCATGCACATGGTAATCCAATTCCTCAACTTGGTTAGAATGACACAAAGTTGCATAACCCTCTTTAAAATCAACATCTAAATAATATTGTTCAACATAGCTCTCATGCATGGTAGAATTATGCTTAAGAATAACTGAAGCGCTAACAATATGCCTAGATATCATATCAACAACTTTGTTATAAATTTATTTATTATACCTGATAACCAAGTGGAATTGTTGTAGGAAACCCATCCATCTGAAGTGCCTTGCTTGTCGTAGATTTGTTTGTGATTGTAAGTATTGCAATGGTTGATGATCTATGTGAATAATAGTTTCTTTTCTCAACAACTAATGTTTCCATTTTTTCACACTTTGCACCAATGCATACAACTCCTAATCATATGTAGGATAATTAATCACAACACCATTAAAAGTTTTAGAATGAAAACAAATGGTCTTACCATGTTGCAACAAGACTGCCCCCATTGTATAGTTACTTGCATTTGTTTGTATCTCAAATGGCTGTCTCAAATCAGGAAGTGCAAGAACTAGAGCTGGACTAATCTTCTCCTTCAATACATCAAAAGTTTTTTTTTGCTTTCCTCCCCATTGAAAAACTTGCTTGATGCTTGTCACTGCATGTAATGGAGCTGCAATTGAAGAGAAGTTAGCAATAAACTTTCTCCAATATTGGGTTGCTCCCAAAAATATTCTTACCTCTATTACATTCTTGGTCTTGGGCCAATCCAAAATGAATTTGACCTTTTAAGGATCTATTTTCAATTCTCCTCCTCCAACAATATGTCCCAAGTAAACAAGTGAGGTCTTTCCAAACTCACATTTAGACATCTTTAAAAAAAAAAAAATCTCTTCAAGACATCTAAAACTTACTGTACATGCCTAACATGCTCTTCACGAGATTTTCTAAATATCAAAATGTCATCCTAGTAGACAATTACACAATCATCAATAAAAGGCCTTAAAACATCATTCATAAATCTCATGAATGTAGCAGGAGCATTACAAAGCCCAAATGGCATAACCATCCATTCAAACAAACTTTGCTTTGTTTTGAAAGTTGTCTTCCATGTGTCTCCTTCAACAATCCTAATCTAATGATATCCACTTCTCAAGTCCAACTTATTAAAATACTTAGCATCTTTCAATTGATCAAGAAAGTCATCAATTCTATGAAGAGGGTAACAATTTTTTACCGTAATCTTGTTCAAGGCTTTGAAATCTAAACACATGCGCCATGTACCATATTTATTTTGTACTAAAACAATTGGTGACCCGCATGGCGATGTGCTTGGCATGATAACCCCTTTTTCAAGAAAATCTTGGATTTGTTTTTTAATTTCAGCATTCTCCATGGCTGACATCCTATACATACCAATGTTTGGAAGAGGACAATCTTGTTGCAATTGAATATCATGTTGGATACCTCTTTTAGGAGGCAATCCTTTTGGTTCTTGAAACATCTCATCATATTGGTTAACAACCTCATATAAATCATATTTTAACTTTTCATCACAACCTTGGAAAGCTTATTTTTCAACATTGTCTTTGAATTTGATCATCAAGAGTACAAAGTTCTTACTAGCATTGACTAATCTCTTCATTTGTCCAGCATTTACAAGTGACAAATTCAACTTTGTTGTATGTGCTCTAACAGTGTACTCAACTCCATTTTTAAACAAATGACATTTGTTCTCGTGACGATGAAAGATGGATCTCCTATCATATAAATATGGGCTTCCCAACACAATACCAAAAATATCCAATGGAATAACATCAAGCTCTACCTCATCTATAAAGTTTGCAGTGATGGAAAATCTAAGTTTACATCTTCTTGTCACATGAAATTTGGCATTGTCACATTTCCAACCTAGAGGATATGGTTTAGGATGAGGAGTAGTTTCCAAATGAAATTTATTGACTGTGTCTTCAGAAATGAGGTTTGCCTGAGATTCAGTATCAAATAGAGTATCTATTTTGGCATGCTTTGAAATGACCCTTATGTGGAAAAGATATATTCTTTCTTTTTCATGTTGAGTTTCATTGAGGCTACTACTTGAAGAACTAGTACTTTCAATAGAGTCCTTACCTTGAAAACCCATGGTTGTGATTTTTGTTTCATCTCGCGAACCAGATCCTAAATCATGTTGTGTAGTTGCAATAATCTTTGGTTTAATTTTGTTGTATTTTGGGTCTCATTTTAGGATGAAGTTTCCAACAATGGTCTTCATCATGGCCATATTTTGAACAATGTTTACATGATAGTTTTTCTCCCTCTTTCTTTACTAAAGCATTATTCTTTCCATTTCCTTTGAATTTACTCTTTCCTTTGTCTCCATTAAGAAATGGCTTCTTGTTTCCATCTTGAGGAACATTCTTCCCTCTTGCTTCCAAATGAGTTTCCTATACACAAACTTCATCTAGATTTGTAGGGTTAAACATGAGAATTGTGTGTCTCAAATAGCTATACAATCCTCCAATGTATTTGAGTAAAGTTTCTTGAGAAGATAAATCTATACCCAAAATCAAAGCTCTTCTTCTAAATTCTGGATTGTAGCTTTGCACACTTTTTCCCTTAGCTTGTCTAAAATTTTGCCAATTCATGATAAATTTCTGCATGTATTCTAACAGATAAAATTTCCTTTTAATTGCAACAATAAAATCATCCCAAGAGGATAAAACTTTACCATGTTTTTTCATGTTCTCTTGATTTTTGGATTCCCACCAAATGAGTGTTGCACTTTCCAATCTAAGAGAAGCAAGATGAATCTTAGATTGATCATCTTGGATTCTTTGTATCCTACAATACACTTCAATCTGACGAATCCAATTATCCAAATTCTCATCATTTACCTCTCCATTGTACATAGGCAATTCAAACTTAATATAAAGATTAAGAAAAGGAGTTTGTGGAGGAATGTTACCATGTTATTTTGGAGAATTTGGAGGTGGTTGTGAAATGCTAGAAGAAGTGGAAGATGGAGGTGAAGGAAATGGAGTATCACCATTCCCTCCATTCCCTTTTGGAGTCTTCTCACCACTATCTTCATTACCTCTTGGACGATTGAAGCTTTCACCTTGCAACCTTGCATTTCTTTCTTCAAATGAAACTTTCACCATTTCTGTCATATCATAAAAGGATTTTATGAAATTTTCATCTTATGAAGTAGGGATTTCATGACTCTCCTCATGAGCCATACTTGGTGAATGCCTCTTTGAATCTTGCGGTGAATGTATTTTTCTCCTTCTTGAAATTTTAGAACTTAGCTCTACAAGTTTCCCTTCTCCTCTTGTGAGCTTCAACCTTATAAGCATCAAAAAACAAAACAATTGCAAACAATCAAACCTTCAAAAACCTTTGCTCTGATACCAACTTGATCTGAAAATGAAAAATTTTTGTGTATACAAATTTTGCAAGTGGAATATGTATGTGTCTTAGGAAATTGGATCAAGTTGAAAGCACATAAACTTAATGAGTTTTTACTTAAAATTAACAACATAAACATACATACACAACCATCAAAAGTAAGAACATAACACAACAAAATGATAAAGGAGTTCACCCCTCTCTTGGGATATATCTCCTGGCTCAACTTCCAATGGATCATTTTCATTATATGCTCAAAGTGTCAAAATTAGTGCTTTACAATGCTCAAAATGAAAAATAGATGGCTTCAATGGCTCCAGAATGTCCAAAAAACCCTAGATGATCTCTTCCTGTACCTAGTTTGGTCAAACATTGGGAAAAATACACTTCCTGGAAGTTTTTCCCAATAACTTGTTGTACATTCTCACCAAAACGCACCTCTGTGTGAATGAATCTAGCCTCTATGTGTTTTTCGTGCCAAAACCTAGCACTACGCACGTTTCCAAATCATGGGTGTAATTGTCACATCGTTAGCGTCGCAAGTGACTTAACCATCGGAGGTGTCGGTCGCATGCAGGTTCGTGTGACCACGTGGTCGAGGCCCAGTGCTAAAACCCACACCCATCGGCTAGGACCATTGGTTCCCCGCACTACTAGAAATATGGTAAATGGTATGGCGTGTGACTACGGGATGGGGCTAAGACCTGACCCTTTCTCCGCCTAAATGAACCATAAATCAACTCTAAATACAAGTTTCAACCTATAGTGTTAAGAACCACCTTGTAGGCGGGTTGGTGGCCCGGCCTACGTGAAGACTTTTCCATTGTCGGAGGTTCTAGGTTCGACCCCCGCGTAATCCAACAAAATTTTATATAACCAATCAATAAGGGGGTGCCATATGGCACCTTTTGAATCGCCTTAAAACATGCCACATGTCAGACCAGGATTGGTCCATGTCCCTTCTAACTCAACTTCCAAATCACCTTCCACATTATCTTCCCAGTCAACTTGTACGGTTGTACGGTTAGCTACCATGTCTCCTGTATGGACTACACAGTCAACATTTTGCCTGTTTGGAAAAACTAACAAAACATGATATCGTAGCCATAGAGACTCTGTTTGAGCCCGTTCAAGTTGTGTTGGGATTGTGAGGACATGATCTACGCAATGAATCTATTTTCAAACAATTTTGAGCACTTTGAATTTTGAGCATTTTTTGATCCCCTGGATATTGAAGGTTTGATTGTTTGCAAGTGTTTTATTTTCTGATGCTTACAAGGTTGAATCTCACAACAGGAGAAGGGAAACTTGTAGATTCAAGTTCTCAACTTTCAAGGAGGAGAAAAATACATTCACCTCAATCTTCAAAGAGGCATTCACGAAGTATGGCTCATGAGGAGAGTCATGAAATCCCTACTTCAAAAGATGAAACTTTCAGAAAATTCTTTTATGATATGAAAAAAATGGTGAAAGTTTTATTTGAAGAAAGAAATGAAAGGTTGCAAGGTGAAAGCTCCAGTCCTCCAAGAGGTAATGAAGATAGTGGTGATAAGTGTTACGAGGAAAATCTCTCTATGGCTAGGGTAAACCACAACAGACAGAAATGACTGCAAAAATTAACTCTCTTCTCAAGTATGCTATGTAAACAAATATGCTAACGAGACAAGATAAAAGTCCTACCTCGTCCAAAATTTCGATGAAGTCCACCATTGAGCACTTGACCCAAAGCAATATACCTGCAACTAATTCTCAACAACCAAGAAAATAAAGCATATGGTGATAATATATGATGTTAGCACATTCAATAGCATAATCCATTAATAAACATGACAGATACGCCCATGGAATGATAATTCAAATATTTGCAAGATATCAATTGGATGGGAAAAGATTATTTCTATTAATATGTGATCAACAGAAGTGAAAATGTTACAGACTTTCGTGTCGACACAGTTCGGAACCAAGAAACTAAGTTCCTTCCAACTAGGCCTCCACCACTTCAATCCTCCACCAAAGGTGTTAGCACTAGGAGTCACCTTCTAATTGCAAGGAAGGTAAGCCCATTACCCATCACATGATATATGAAAGTATGAGTGTTTTTTGAAAGGTAGAATGGAAAAACTCGAAATTATAATATCCTCGCTCAGAAATAGGGCTAACATGTAACAGAAAATAAGGTCTTGACTAATTTCAACCAATAGTTTGGGAGTAAATGTGGATAGAAATAAGACTTGAATGAGAGGAATCTAAGAGCTACTGCAAACATCAGGTCCACAAAATCCCAAAGGAAGAAAGTTTTTAAAAACAAGATCTTCTTGAAATTAGAAACTAAGGAGCTAAATAAACACCATGACAATAAAATGATCAAACATCCATCATATCATTACCACGGTCATCCATATGAAGCATTCAAATATGAACATTTAGAATTAGAAGCAAATAGTTTGAAATAGGAGATGATTTATATTAGTCAAAAAGTCTTAAGTCCATCACATACTAGATCACAATCACTTTATCAAAAATATTACAGTTTCTTGGGAGCCTTGCTATACCATCCGAACCCATTAAAGAAATTCATTTGTCTATTTATAACAAGAAAGGGAGGCAACAGCTGGAGGTACGAGCTGGCCTCTTTTCCTTAAAAATCTCAAAACATTTATTTATTCTAACAACTACGATAACATCCTATGCTATAAAATAGGGAAGTGTTGGTGACTAAACCCAATCATGCTTCTAATTGCTTTGATCCTCTTTTGCTGCTCATCTCCTATTTTTCCATGTGTCCCTTTGGATCTTGTAGTTTTCCTCTACACGCCAACTTCTACTTCTTTCATTTATTCCATCATTAACTTATCCAAAACTGTTGGCTTAGTCTTCCTAGATCCTTGGTGTTTGCTGGCTACTCCCTTGGGTAGCAATTATGTGTATCACCCCCTAAAATGTAACAAGGAGAGAAGGTAGCACCTATGGGTAGTGCATGTATGACAATTCTACGTTATGTAAAATATTACGCAGCTCCACCTATGCTGCGTTTGCTTAAGGATTTGGGTAGCTATGCCAAAAATGCAGCATCTTTGACTTCTGAACGTGTGTAGAGTTGTTTGTATCCTTCCATGATGACAAATCAATTTACTTAGGTGATTTTTCCACTGAGTGAAGCTAGCACTTAGTAAAAAATTCCAAAATTCATATAGCTAAACATATAGAAGCCTGTATAGGTGGAAAAACTTAGTATGTGCATATTAGTTAACCTTCCCAAGAAGGAACAACTCTCAAAAATGGGGTTTACCACTACTATCTACTTTGTCATTTTAACACTTAGCCTCACACTCTTTCTGGTGGAAAGAGTGTCTCCAACTAACTCAGTAGACTTCTTCTTCTTAGCACTGGTAGGATTCTTCAGTATAGTTGTTCTCTCCTTAGCTATTGGTTTTTCATCTTCAATGGCAGCCTCAACCAACACCTATAAATTCTTTTGGGTTACTTCATATTGGAAATGATTCAATTCTACCTTTATCTTCCTGTTATGATCCTGGAAACCCTTGTTCTATCTGTAAATATTCTTCAGTTGTTTACGAAGAGGCAGAGCCTTTCTCGTTGTGAACCTTGCCAAGTCTAGGGTATGGTTGTAGCCAATCATGAGCTCACTCATCTAAGCCAAGTGGACCTTGTATTCTACTTTGAGACAAGCTATTTCTCTCCTTGCATCCCTAAGCTGCTTAATAATTCTTTTGTAGGTTTGGCTGCCAAGGGGGTTGGGGACATGTGCAGTCTCAGCAGGCTTCTTCTCGTCCTTTTGTTCCATCTGAATGGGAGTTTCCTTGCATGTTTCATCAGTCTTCTCAAAACCAATTCCTTTATTCTTAATAGTTTTTTTACAATCCTTCACAGGGATTTCATCTTCCCTCTCCAAAGGTATTTTGGTACCTTTACCTTTGGTTTTCTATATAGGGGTTTCTTGTTTCTCTTCTACAACTTTTTCAATGCCTTTCCCTTTGTTCTTATGTATAGGGGTTTCTGGTAAAGGTTGTCCTTTGAAATCTCCCTTAGGAATTGATGACCTAGTGAAAGGTCTTTTACCTTTGATTTCAACTGATGGAGGAGGAGAGGGAAAGAGAAGCTTATTCCCTTTCTTTTATGTCACCTTGGTATAATATGGAACTTCTTCTAACCCTAGTGGAGGTGGTGGTGAGAAATATTTGTGTGGGGAAGGACAGACTTCCTCCTCAGCTTCCCTGACCTGCTTATTGATCTCTGAAACATGGGCTCTTCCCTTTCTCTTCTTGCTAATCCCTATTTTAGTACTGGTAGGTTATGAAGAGCCTGCAATCTATGATTGAGGGGTAGGTGTTGGGTCCACCTTGAAGTGAGAAGTGACAAAAAAATTCTCTCAGGAGATCTCTTTCTTTCCCAACTCTTCAGAGACAAGCATCCTGATAAGTCCAGAGTGGAAAAGACTAGAGTCCACATCCTTGGATTTGTCTTGCACCCTATCTGCCATTTTACCTATACTTCTCAGAAGGTAATATGGAATATTATCTGAACCTTACCAGTAAAATGCAACAAAAGCCTTATGTGGTAATGATACATGGTGTTAAATCTCCCTTCACAACTAAAATATCTCTGAATGATTTTTAACATTTTGTCAAACTGGTCAATCAATTGATTCCTTGGCACACTCTTAGATAAATCATTGGCTTGGTATTCAGGCTTGAAATGATCTTTAACAAAAGGTGAACTCAATACCATGGCCTTGAACCACTTTTCTCCTGAAATGGGGATACCTGTTGTTGTTCCAGAGTTTGTGTTTTAAGGCTATAAAACACACCGTCTAGGCATCCAAAAATGATAATACTTTTAAAACAATGAAACAAAGAAAACTGGATCAAAGTCGGTTTCTCAACTGTCTCTGTCTTTCTTCCCTTTGTTCCTGGATGGTTATATCGCGTTCAATCACTGCCCACGATTGCTCTAGCTCGATTCTATTTGTTGCAATTTGTAAGATAGTGTTAAATAGGTTCAATGTGATGCTGGTTTGATCTTGTAAACCGGGCTCTACGTTTGGTTGTCTTCCGTTAGGGACTGTCATGGGTGATTGATTTTTATATTTTCATAAAAGTGTTTTTGATGAATTTGTTACTTCAGACATTCAGGTAAGATATGATAAAACAACTTTAAAACTTAAAACAGAAAATGAAGACACAAGTAAGGCCGTTTCCTGGTTCAGTGACAATTATGAAATTGTAAACAATGAAACATGACACAGAGAAATATAAGGCTTTAATCTGGAAAGAATCTTATATTTCTATTACAATAAAGAAAGGGACACGGGTTTTCTAACAAAAGAAAATATTAAGGAACAGAAGGTTACAGGTCTTAAAATTATTGAAATAATCCCAGAGGAAAAACTGTAACACATTCAACATCCAAACCAATCCGATATTATAAAAAATAATTGCATATAATTCCAAATTGATTCACCTGCTAGAAATATACATTAAGAAGAAGATTTAACAAATGAAACTAGAGAAGGATAGAAACATAGTCACTGAATGACAAGATTCAAAATCTTGTTGTGAATGATATTCTGATAAACTTTAAAGCCGATCGTACCAAATGGTCTTGTTCCCAAAATTTCTGAAGCCCTATTTCAGCCTCACGAAATTGTATTTATACATTTCTGTCCAAAATTTCTGTTGGTAACTAACCAACTTACTAATCTCTCGGTTGCAATAGACTAATGTCAACCGTTTATAATTTATTACCAAATACTAAAAATATAAATATTTACAAAGTTTTAACTCTGAGTAGGAAAACTTCCTTTATCTGCTTCAGTTGCTTGAACATGTTTTTCTAAAAAGTTCACCAAAGCCTTAGGAGCCTCGGGTATCTCGTTTGCTTCAAAGGAGAAGAAGCTTTGTTGTAATCCTGGTAACTGGTGAGCAATTTCTTTCTCTGTAGATTTAACTTTTTCCAGTTTTGAACTGGAATTTATCATTAACTTCTCGATTTCGGCCATATTGACTATTTTGATATTTGAAATTTCAGCTTCTTTCTCTTCCAGTTCCTTTTTTGCCTTTAGTTGATACCTGTTAATGTCAATCTCTCCTAATGAATTGGATAACCCATCTGTCCCGATAGGTG
>ML799435.1:154749-175592 GCA_009831015.1 Picea engelmannii | reverse complement strand
CAACTGCCTTCATTACATCTAGTCTGGATATGTTATAGCAAGATTTGTCTCATGCTATGCAATCTTGCACAGAGAGGGATTTTTTCCATTTCCCTATGCAGACTTGAAGTCCCTTTTTGAAAATCCTAGAGATAAAAACATTATTTTTCCACATATACGTGCCCTGCCTATATTACAACATGCGTATACGTAGGTTGCACCACTACAACTCCCGTACATCGAGAAATGTGCCCCAAATTAAAAAATGGTGTCAGGTTTCCATGTCATGTCACGAGATCAATGATCCTTGGCCTTCCATATACTAGAAACATTCTGATTCAGCCCTTCATTTCCACTTGAAGGATACAAATGGGCCAAATCCGAGCTATGGAAAAGAAGAGAAAGAATTCAACTTTGAGAGAAAAGTTACTCTAGAGAAATTATTCACTTCACATTGAGTCTGCATCCCTTTGTCCTTTAAGTCTGAACACATTGTTCAGCACCCAAGTTGTTCCCTTATTGATTGAGAAATTCATTGTCTCTCTTATATGAGATTTCCTTTGGTGGAGGATTGAAGTGGTGGAGGCCCAACTGGAAGGAACTTAGTTTCTCAGTTCCGAACCGTGCCAACACGGAAGTTTGTAACTCATTCACTTATGTTGATTATATCTTAATATAAATACTCTTGTCTCGTCCAATTAATATCTCACAAATATTTGAATTGTTATTCCATGGGTGTATTTGTTATGAATGTTAATGGATTATGCTATCGAATGTGCTAACATTATATATTATCACCATATGCTTTTGTTTCTTGTTTGTTAAGAACTAATTGTAGGTATATTTCTTTGGGTCAAGTGCTCAATGGTGGACTTCATTGAACGTCTAGGAGAGGTAGGCATTTTATATTTTCCTGCTAGAATATTTATTTATATAGCATACTTAAGATTAGAGTTGATTTTTGTAGTCATTTCAGTTTGTTGTGGTTTACTCCTATCCATAGAGATATTTTCCTCATAACATAATTGGCGACCATACTGGGGATAAAATCTTCTTTTGGGGGGTTTGGAGTGTTTTTTCTCCTTATATTTCTCTCATTCATATTGAGTTCCCTATCGTATGATTACTTGATAGCCTTTGCTCACTCTGAGTCTGAGTTTCTTAGCCTTCTCCTTAGCCTAGCTGTGTTTTGACACATATACGTGGGTTTTTTCTTGACAATCGTGTACATACATGCTTTTATCTTGAATAGTCACGTACATCGACCTTTTTTGTTTGATTGTTGGGTTTGGTGGTTGTTGGGTAGGTTTTGATGATTTATGAGTCTTCTTGGGTCTCTATGGTGACTGTTAAGTGTTTGTGGAATGACATGAAACCTGTCTTTGGTTGAATTTTTGGGTGGTGCCTTTCTCATCATCTTTTTCATTTTGATTTTCCTTGCACCTTAGACTGGGTATTTTTCTTCTTGATATCCTACTTCGGTTGTCTCTGTCTATACACAGTAGAGTCTTTATTTTTGAAAAGCATATCATTTATTGGAAATTAAAGTTAGGACTTTGCATTGTATTCATATTCATTTATTTTATTTATTGAGTCATAACATCACTAGTTTCACGACCACAACTTTTGAGTAAGTGTTGGCACAGGGGCAGACTCAGGGTTCAACGCTTCAACAACGCACCAACAAAACCCTAACTACTGGCCCTTTCGGCAACACCTATGAAGCAGATGAAGTCTCACCTGAGGTAGAGGTATGGGGGTTTGCAAGACTCATATGTCTACAACTAGGCTGGGACACATATCTATGATTACAACACATAACAGAACACTTAAACAATGATATGCATTAGTTCTTGGATCTCACTCACATCGCAGATCAAACCCTTATTATAGAACAATGCAGTAATAATCAAGATCTAACACTTCCAGTCACTTAGCACACAGCATTAGCTCAGATCTATCATTCATTCACATCATCAGGCACTAAGATACAACATCATATGCATTCATTATACATAACATCAACAACACTAAGCAAATAATCACATAATCAACATCAATAACATCACACAAAGCACATCACCACAGGATATACATGGTTCACCCTAGTGTGGGGCTATGTCCACCAACTTCTTCTTCTTCTTCTTTATTAGTATGCAATATCTTACATGTGTCTGATCTTGTGCACAAATCCATAGATCCAAGCCTTGCACTGGACAAGTGATCTGGGCACAACGCACTAGATCCACCTTCCTCAGAATCAGGTTAAGGAACATAGCCAACTCCTTGATAGCACAAAGCCTCACACAACCTATCTGCACAAAGCCTCTTACAATCACTTGCACTTAACGCTCCATGTATTAACACACAATATGCACAAAATCCAACAATTGTTCTTCACACTTAGCAACCTTTACATATTCTTGCATGAAGCCAACTTAGATCGCACTAAGACGATCACAAGTAACTAGTAACTTACATCCTTAGCTACTTATTTATATGATTAAAAAAATTCCTAATCATGGTTTGAACCCATGGGCCGACATCCCTTAACCCATTACATAAACCCTAAAACCATTTTATTGGGTCCACCAGCCTACAAAATGAGTGAGATCCCACTATCTGCGCTTCGCCTGGGCACTCCATATTCGACGAGCCTGTCGAAGTCCCAAAAGTGGTCAACACGACGAATGTTTCCTCAAAACTTGGTTGAGGGCCAATAGGACCCCAACACTCACCTGTGACTCATCCCAAGTCACTCAGATCTGGGAAACACTGCTTCAAAGGCCTCGAGCTTATCTCGAGATACCTCGACTTGTTTCTTCACTGGAGCTTCCTGCTCGATGAGCTCTTGAATCACTTTCTCCGTAACAGGCCCTTCCAGGCATTGTTCCACTGTCGCAACCAATTGGTCTAGCTATGCGCCTTGTCCTTCAACTTCTTAAAAAATCATGCAAGATTCATCTTGCACCGGTTGGAGTCTTTATGTCACTTCCATGACTTTTCTCTAGATAGTAGTAATATACTACTGGGTTGCACATTGTTCCTATGATATTTTCATCTTCTTAATTGCAGTAAGCAGCTTCATCTACCCTTGCACGGTGGATGCCTATTGTTTCACCTCTTGGAGATGTGCTTCTAATTTCCTCAGCTCCATATCTTATGCAAGGCACTCATAGGTCTGAACACTCCGATCACTCAGTGTCTTACACTCTGAGGCAAGTGCTCTGATTCTGTCTACTGATTTCCTACAAGCTTCCTCCATTTGGTCGCGTACTTCTTGCAGAGTGCTCGACAATGCTTGAATATCTAGCTCCATTACCCTTGCTTGGAGCTGCTGAATGGACTCAGTGAGATTCCCTACTTGTATCTCGATTGATTCTTCTTGCTCTTGTGCCAAGACTGACACAGAGCGAAGTGATTTAGTTACTGCATCTTTGATCTCAATCTGCTCCATGAGGAGTTGCTCTTTTTCTTCCTGTATCTTCGCATTGTTCTTCTCGAACTTCGCTTGAATTTCATTTTTCTCCTTTGGCGCAACTCGAAGTTTCTCTAGCACCTCATCCTTTTCTTGCTTCAAGGCCTCTATGGCCTGCTCCTTTTCTTCTTGGACTCGATGAAGTCAAGCCTTAGTTGCATCTTCTATTCTTCATAATTGGGTGGGCTCATCCCCCAATTCTACAATTTTCGTTGAACAGGGAATAGTAGGGACCGTGTGGCTCGAATGGATAGCTTGATGTATGTCCTTGAGCTCCTTATCTATTATTTCATACTGTTTTTCTTGCTTTGCTTCATGTATTTGTAGGATATCCTCTTAGGCATCCTCCATAGCTGCGATGATGAGATCGACATCATCCACTGTGAGCACATTCTTCGACTAAGGATTATTGGCTCAGGCCTTCTTTCTAGTTGAGGGTTTCTGCAGAGAAACCTTTCTTTTCTTTGATGTGTCGGACTCTGTAAGGGGATCCTTCGACGGTGTAACTTCACCTTTTTCTTTCTTGTCTCCTTCTTCCCCTCCTCCCTCTTTGTTCACTTCGTCTCCTCCTCCTCTTGCAAGTGAGTCGGGCGTAGTTTCCTCCAAGGCATTGTCCTCCTCGTCACTTTATATGTTCTTTACTTCCTCCTTTTTCTTATTTTTCTTCTGTCCATCATGTTCGAACCAGGTGACAAATGGGCTTCCGATGATGTCGAGGTTGGAGAATTCTTCATCTTCGACCGGTATAAGGAACTTTACTGGCCATTCCTTAGTGATCTCTTCCATGTCTTCATCGATCAACTTATAGTAGGACTACAACTCCTCCTTACTCTCATCCCCACACGCATTGATGTATATAAAGTGTCGATCTGCATGGAGCTTTGCTAGCGACCTGTAGTGGTGCAGTGTATTTGGGGTCATTCGTGGAAATGCTTCAATGGAATTCTTAAGCCGTAGGTAGTAAGCGTGGAACGCCACGTTCGATTTCCACTGCTTCACCATATCATTCGTGTACCACAAGGTGGAGAACCTTGCGGCCAATGGTTCCGATGGCTCAACTTCCAGGAAGGCTAGTCCTTCCGGCATTTACCAGGTGACAAATGTGATTAGTACCAGTAGCCAACTAAAATGAAACTCATATTCTTGATCTTGTGCTTCGTGACAGTCCTTCTCCAACTTGTTAACGAGGTAGCTTGCCCAGTTCATTTTCATTCCTTTGATGCACTTCCCTATGAGGTCTACTACAAATATAGTGACTTGTGTCGGCCGGTTCTTTTCGATGAGCTTTCCATCTATGAGCTAACAATCTAGGAACACTGCACCATCCTAGATGGAGGCTACCTTGTAGCCTCACTTTCCATTCTCTACATCATTGTAGTCTTCCTATATAAGTTGTGCCAGGGAGCGATTTGAAGTCTTCCCTAGGTAGAACAGGAGAGGGTCCAGTCTCTGCATACTCAGTCCTCTGATCAAGTGGATTAGCGTCGGATCCACAGTGATGCGCCTATCAAGCCACATATAGCACAATAGGAGGAGTTTAATGCAAGCATTAACCTCTTGATGTCGTCCGAAGTGAGGAATATTCATCATGTTCAAGATTGTCGATTGCATGATCTCCTTTATCCACGGCTGGGAGACTATGCGCTGCTTCTTCCCAGTCGTCTTCATCAAATAACGATGTGGCGCGAGCATCGTGTAGTTCTTCCGGTCTCCAAGGTTGAATTCGTTGTTCTTTAGAGATGGAATATGTCCTAACTAAGGTCCAATTGTGCATATCCCCTTCGGGAGGTATGCAGTGATCAACGTATATTCGAAATCCCATGGGATGTTGTCACGGTTAACCGCGCCAACCAAAGGTAGGATGTATTCCAGCAAAACCGATAGGATCTACTTCATGTTAGCCAGATCGTCATGGTCTTTTCTTTGTTTCTCAACAGTGCGGCCAGAATGTCGTCCAATCAATGGGGATGCCTACAATATTCCAGTCGATGATGCCTGTATTCCCACATACATGACTCTCTCAGTCATTAGGTTTACAAGTATTTCCTCCACAAACTTCTCTACTATGCTACGTTCACCTGACATGCACACTCGTAATCAAATAAATCGGGTAGGAGAACAAAAAATTGAGATACTCAAATGGATGGTGAGGTCTAGAAAGCACATCACAAGATGTAATCGATTCTCTGTTAGCTCGGATATCACAGTTTGCAAAAAGAGATCTCAACGCAGCATTCGACAGATTAAATAAGAAACGTCGTAATGGATTCCTCCAATGGGTAGGAATGCCTTAATCAATACGAATCCATATGTTATGGCACGGTATCACTGGTCCAATGACGATAGTTTAATAAATAACTAGGTTTCTAGCCATTCTGGAGCATTATTATAATAGTCAGGGTGCCTCCAACGATCATATATCTTCACCGTGGCGAAGTCCCATTCTGCGTGGTTCTACTATTCTGGCGAGGTTCAACTCCTGCGGATCTATCTTTTGGGAAGTCTTCTCTGGAACTTCCTATAGTTTTTCTAACTTAGGTTTCTTCTTACTGAGCTTCCTTGCCTTCTTTCCTGTGATCTGAGTCTCTGGATTCCTCTTTCCATTCTTATTGTTATCTTCTCCAAGTAAAGTGACTTCGCACTGCTGATGTTTTCTTACAGATTCTGCGGTTAATGTTCCTTCTTTTTCTATTTCTGGGGTGGCTATACTTGTTTCTTGCATGGACAGGTTCTTTATGTCTTCTTGTATTCATTCAACTTCGACAGCTAGTTCTATGGCCCTCTGTTGCTTCGACTGATCCTCTTGTTCTTCTATTAGTTGCGTTATTCTTTTGGTTATGAAATCCCTTAATTCCTGCTTTTTATTTTCTGTGGCTTCCTCCTCTGCTTTCCTTTTGATATGATCCTTCTCAATCCAAGTCTTTCCTAATAAAAGTGAAAAAGGGGCATTTCTCTCAAAAAACCTAATAACTTCCAATTATTCTTCAATCATAGTTCTATGAAAAATCATAGGTATATTAGTAACTCTTCCACATAGGCTTATCATCTTTCCTTTAAACAAGCCTATCCTTCCCAATGAAGGTATCATAGCAGGCTTTCCCAAAATTTCCCAAGTGCTTTCTGGCATAATATCCATGTGTTTCTTCATCTAATGCACACTCTATGTCAAAGTGTTCTATTCTTGTAACTATGCACTATTTTTCTTTCAGGATATCTGGTAAATTGATGTCTCTGTGATCATCCATTTCTTATTTTGACTGTTTTAACATGGTATCTGAATCTTTTTATGTATGATTCTTTAACATGTCCTTATTTTCTTGACCTTCTTTATAGTCTTCTTGTCTCATGTTCATATTTTCAACTTTAGCAATCATTCTAGGGAAATCATCAACTTCATGACCAATAACTTTACAACAAAGAGAAATAGGACATGTACCAGGGCATTCCTTAGCAAGATGTCCCGATCTTATGAAATTATAACATAGTGTCAAACCTCTCTTTCTTTTAAACAATCCCCGACCTCTCTTGTACTGTGAACTAGGATCACAATGCTGGACCTGTAATCTGCAAAAAATCTTTCTAGGTTCCTGCATCCACTTATTAGTCCAAAAATTCTTTTTATGTATAGGAATAACATATATTTCTCTATTTCTATCAAATTTATTCAGATCAACTCTTTCTTCTAATGGTGCCCTAGTTTTCAGACTAGGACAATATCTATTAAACATACCTATATTCATACTTTCAAAGAAAAAATTTCCACTTATCTTACCTTTACCAGAGCATAAAGCTTTAAGATCTTACCTCTTTTCTTCAGATCTAGTTTCTTTCTTAGCATAGAGCTTCACAAGTCAAGTAGAATATTGCGCACTACAACAACAGATCTACGCACAAATATTTCTCTTTTATTCAGTTCCCAACAATCACAGTTTCAGGTCCCAGGAATGGAACCATTTGTTGGCACGGGGGAAGACTCAGGGTTCAACGCTTCAACAATGCACCAACAAAACCCTAAATACCGACCCTTTTGGAAACACTTGCGAAGCATATGAAATTTCACCTGAGGTAGAGGTAGGGGGGTTGCAGGACTCAGATGTCTACAACTAGGATGGGACACAGATCTGTTATTACAACACTTAACATAACACTTAAACAATGATATGCATTAGTTCTTGGATATCACTCACATCGTAGATCAAACCCTTATTAGAGAAAAACGCAGTAATAGTAAAGATATAACACTTCCAGTCACTTAGCACACAGAATTAGCTCAGATCTATCATTCATTCACATCATTAGGCACTAATATACAACATCAAATGCATTCATTATACATAACATCAACAACACTAAGCAAATAATCACATAATCAACATCAATAACATTGCACAAAGCACATCAACACAGGATATATGTGGTTCACCCCAGTGTGGGGCTACATCCAATAAATTATTCTTCTTCATTTTTATTAGTTTGCAATCTCATACATGCGTATTCTCTTGTGCACAAATCCACAGGGCCAAGCCTCGCACTGGACAGGTGATTTTCACACAACGCACTAGATCCACCTTCCTCAGAATCAGGTCAAGGAACAAAGCCAACTCCTTGATAGCACAAAGCCTCACACAACCTGTCTACACAAAGCCTCTTAGAATCACTTTCACTTAGCTCTGCAAGTATTAACACATAATATGCACAAAATCCAACAACTTTTCTTCCCACGAAGCGAACTTAGACCGCACTAAGTTGATAACAAGTAACTAGTAACTTACATCATTAGGTACTTATTTATATCATTACAAAATGGTATAATCATGGTTTGAACCCATGGGCTGACATCCCATAACCCGTTACATAAACCATAAAACCCTTTTGTTGGGTCCACAAGCCTCCAAAATGAGTAGATATCGCGATCTGCACTCCTCATGGGTGCTCCATATTCGACCAGCCTGTCAAAGTCCCAAAAGTGGTCAAGTCGACCAATGTTTCCTCTAGACTTGATTGAGGGCCAACAGTAAGCAAGGCCATTAAAATTAATGCTATAATTTAAAATTGATTAGTAACGATTTTATCTTTCTAGGGTGCACAAACTAGCCTAGGATTTAGAGCCTTGGAAAAGGATTTTGTGAGTAAACTTCTCCAAGGATATTAAATCAACATATGTGTCTGACTAAGGGAGTGGAGAAATTCATTGTATAATCATTAATACCAGGAGGCTCCTCTTACATCGGATTTAAGCATGAGGTGGCATGAGGTTGGTTGAAGGGATATCCCACCGATACCTTCTTAGCAGCATATATATTTCTGGGCATCTATTTGTATATGGGTGTTGGCCCTCGACCAACTTTTGAGGAAACGTTGGTCGTGTTTGACCATTTTTGGGACTTCGACAGGCTGGTCGAAGACGGAGCACCCAAGCGAAGCAGAGATCATAGGATCTCACCTATTTTTACGAGATTTTTGGGATGTTAGGGTTTATGTAACGGGTATGGGATGTCGGCCCATGGGTTTACCGATGTTTAGGCCTTTTTGTAATGCATAAATAAGTATCTAGGCGATGTAGGTAGATGTCAATATAGAGGTCATGGGATTAATGCATGAATAAAGTATGTTAAGAATTGCAGAGCTAAGTGCAAGTGATTGTAAGAGGCTTTGTGCACAAACTATGTAAGGCTTTATGATAATAAGGAGTTGGCTTTATTCCTTGATCAGATTTTGGGAAGGAGGATTTGACGGGTTGCGCACAGATCTCTTATCCACTATAGAGTTGTGCTCTGTGGCTTTGTGTGCAGGAGAAGAAGAATGTAGAAATATTGAATATTAATAAATAAGAAAAGAAGAATTTGGTGGACGTAGCCCCACACTTGGGTGAACCATGTATATCCTATGTGCTAATGTGCTTTGTACAATATTTCTCATGTTTTTTATGTGTTTATCTTCTTAGTGCACTGATCTTGATGTATGATAGATAGATATGTGGATGATTAGTGCTCTATTGATGATAAATGAATGCTAGATCTGATCCAATAACTATGTGCTGAGTGATTAAAAGTACTCGATCTTAGTTTGTACTGTGCTTCTCTGTATATAGGGTTTAATCTGCGATGTGAATGGATTTATGAACTAATGCATGGTATTGGATAAATTCTCTGTTAAGTGTTGTAATCATAGATCTGTGTCCTAGCTAGGTTGTATACACTTGAGTCCTATAACCCCCTGCCTCTACCTTGGGTGAGACTTCATCTACTTCATAGGTGTTTCTGAAAGGGTCGGTAGTTAGGGTTTTGTTGGTGCATTGTTGAAGCATTGAACCCTAGGTCTGCCCTTGTGCCAACAAATGGTTCCGTTGTCGGGACCTGAAAATGTGATTGATGGGAACTGAAGAAAAGAGAAAGATTTGTGCATAGATCTGTTGTTGTAGTGCACAGTATTCTACTTAACTTGCGAAGCTCTGTGCTAAGAAAGGAACCATATCTGAAGAAAAGATGTAAGATATCAAAGCTTTGTGCTCGGCTAAAGGTAAGATAAGCGGAAATTTTTACTTCGAAAGTATGAGTCTAGGTATGTTCGATAGATTTTTTCCTAGTCTAAAAACTAGGGCACAGTTAGAAGAACAAGTCGATCTGAATAGATTTGATAGAGATAGTGAAAGATATGTTATTCCTATGCATAGAAATATTTTTTTGACTAACAAGTGGATGCAAGAACCTAGAAAGAATTGTTGTAGATTGCAGGTCGATGACTGCGACCCCAGTGTGCAGTACAGGAAGAGTTGGGTATCATTGAAAAGAAAGAGAGGATTGAAATTGTGTTATAATTACAGAAGACCAAGACATCTTGCTAGGGAATTCCCTGGTATAGGTCCTATTTGTCTCTATTGTAAAGCTATTGGTCACAGAGTTAAGGATTTCCCTAGAATGATTGTCAAAGTTGAAAAGATGAACATGAGACAAGAAAACTATGAAGGAGTTCAAAGGACTGAGGATATGTTAGAAAACTAGAAAGAATCAGAGACTATGTTATTACATTTGAAAGAAAGACTGAATGATCAAAGAGACATCAGTTTACCAGAGATCTTCAAAGAGAAGCAGCACATAGAAACAAGAATAGGAGACTTCGACATAAACTGTGTCTTGGATAAAGACACACAGGTGAATATTATGTCGAAAAGCACTTGGGAAATTTTGGGAAAGCATGCTATAGTACCTTAATTGGGAAGGATAGGTTTGTTTAAAGGAAATATGATAACCCTATGTGGAAGAGTTACTAATGTACCTATGATTTCCCATGGAACATCGACTGAAGAAGAATTTGAAGTCATTAATTTTGTTGAGAACAACACTCCTTTTTCACTTTTGTTAGGAAAGACTTGGATTGAGAAAGATCATATCCGAAGGAAGGCAGAGGAGGAAGCCACAAAATATAAAAACAAAGAATTAAGGGACTTCATGAATAGAAAAATAAAGCGACTAATAGAAGAACAAGAGAATAAGTCGAAGAAAAAGAGGGACAAAGAACTAGCTATCAAAGATGGAAGAACACAAGAAAGTTTAAAGAACCTGTCCATACACGAAAGAAGTGCATTCACCTCGGAAATAGTAAGAGAAGAGGTACTACCCTTGAAACCTTTGGAAGACCCCCAGTAGTGAGAAGTTACTACGCTAAGGGAAGAAAAGAATAAGAATGGAAAGATGAATCCAGAGACTCAAATTATAGGAAACAAGGCCAGAAATCTCAGTAAGAAGAAAGAAAAATTAGAAAAACTACGAGAAGTCCCAGAAACGACTTCGTAGAAGGCAGGCTTGCAGAACTTGAACCTCGCTGGAATAGCAGAACCGCGCAGAATGGGACTTCAACATGGAGAAGCTATATGATCATTGGAGGCATCCCAACCATTAAAACGATGCTCTAGACAGCTACAAACATAGTTATTGACATAAATATCGTCATTGGACCATTGATATCGCGCCATAATGGATGGATGCGCATTGATGGACATATTCATATCCGTTGAAGGAATCCATTACGACGTTGCTTATTTAACTCGTCAGATGTTGTGTCGGGACCACTTTTTTCAAACTGAGATATCCACGCTAACAAAGAACTGATTGCATACCTTGTTGTGTTTTCTAGACCTTACCATTTATTTCATTAACTTGCTTTTCCATTCGCCTACCTGATTTATTTTATTACAAGTGTGAATGTCGGGTGAACATAGCACAGTAGAGAAGTCGGTGGAGGAAATTCTCATGGATCTCATGACTGAGAAATTCATGTCTGTAGGAATACAAGAATCATTGCCTATCAGATTGCAAGAATCCCTATCGACTGGACGATGTTCTGGCTGCACTACTGAGAAACCAAGCAAGCATCGCGATGATCTGGATAACATGAAGCAAATCCCATCAGTGTTGCCAGACTACATCCCACCTTTGATTGGCACAATGAACCATGACAGTGTCCCACATGAATTTGAGTACACACTCATCATTGCGTACCTCCCAAAGGGGATGCACGCAGTTGGACCCCAGTTGGGATTGATCCCAACTCTCAACATTAGCGAATTTAACCTCGGAGACTGAAAGAAATATGTGATGCTTGAACTGCATAGGTACCTGATGAATACGACTGGGAAGAATCCCAATATAGTTCCCCAGTCACGGATTAAGGAGCTCATGCCCTCCACAATCTTGAATGTAATGAATATCCCCCACTTCGACTGACATCAGGGGGTTAATTCTTGCATTAAACTCCTCCTGTTGTGATACCATGGAGGGTATCTGTGGCTTGAAAGGAATGTCACTATGGATCCAATGCTAATCCACCTAATCACTAGAATAAGCATGCAGGGACCAGACCCTCACAAGTTCTAACCAGGGAAGATGTCAGATCGCTTCCTGGTACAATGAATAAAGGAAGCCTACGATGATGTAGAGAAATGAAAGCGAGGCTACAAGGTAGCCTCCATCCAGGATGGCGCAATGTGCATATATTGTCAAATGATCACTGGCAAGCTCGTTAGAAAGAACCGGTCGACACAAGTCACAGGGTTCGTTGACCTCGCAGGGAAGTGTGCCAAAGGAATGCAAATGAACTGGGCGAGTTACCTCATCAACGATTTGGAGAAGGACTTCTGTGAAGTGCAGGACAAAGGATACAAATTCCACTTCAGTTGGTTATTGGTGCTCATTGCATTTGTTTCTTGGTAGATGCCAGAAGGAGAAACATTCCCTGAAGTCGAGCCATATGAAATGTTGGTCGCGAGGTTCTCTACCTTGTGGTATATGAACAATATGGAAAATCAATGGAATTCAAATGTTGTCTTCCATACTTATTACCTATAGCTGAAGCGCACCATTGAATCCTTTCCGCAGATGACCCTGAATACACTCCATCGATACAGGCCACTAGAGAATTTTTGTGAAAACTGACACGTCATCTACATCACCGCATGTGGGGATGAAAGTAAGGAGGAGCTACAGTCTTACTATACGTTGACTGAGGAAGACATGGAAGAGATCACTAAGGAATGGCTAGCATAATTCCTTGTACCAGTGGAGGATGTAGAAATCTTCGACCTCGATATCATCGGAAGCCCATTAGTCACCCGGGTCGAACATGATGGATAGAGCAACGCCAAAAAAAAGAAGAAAAAGGAAGAAGTCCAAGACATAGAAAGTGATGAGAAGGACATCACATCAGAGGAAACTATGCCTGACTCACCTGCAGGAGGAGGAGGAGACGAAGTGAACCAAGAGGAAGGAGGGGAAGAAGGAGAAAAGAAGGACAAAGGAAAATCTACACCGTCAAAGGATCCCCTCACAATAGCAGAAGAATCACAGAAGAGGAAGGTTTCCTCAGAGAAACCTTCAGCAAGGAAGAAGGCTCGCACCAACAAGCCTTAGTTGAAGAATGTGATCACATTGGATGAAATTGATCTCATCATCAGAGTTGTAGAAGATGCTTCAAAAGACATCTTCCAGAAACATGGGGAAAAACAGTATTCGATGTACGTGAGAATAGAGAAAGAGATTAGAGACATCCAATAAGATATCCATTCGAACCGCTCAGTGACTATTACACCATCCTTAGCAGAAAATGTAGAATTGGGGGATGAGCCCACCCAGTTGCGAAGGCTAGCAGATGCGACAGAGGTTCAACTTCGTCAAGCCCAGGAGGAAAAGGAACAGGCCACAGAGGCCTTAAAGAAGGAAAAGGAGGAGGTCCTAGAGACTTTGAGTTGCGTAGAAAGAGAAAGATGAACTTATGGAAATGTTCAAAGAGGACAAAGAGAAAATCTAGAAAGAGAAAGACCAGGTGCTTGCAGAGAAGATTGGGGTTAAAGAGGCATTGACTAGAGCACTCCTCTCTGTGTCGGCCTTGGTACAGGAGGAACCGGAGTCCACAGAGATGTAAGTGGGGAAGCTCATTGAGGCCATTCAACAACTTCAAGAAGGAGTAGCAGAATTAGAACTTAAAGCAATGTCGAGCACTCCACAAGAAGTGTGGGATTAAAGGGAAGAAGCTGCCAGGAGTGCAGTAGAATGAATAAGGGAATTAGCCTCAGAATGTAAAAAATTGAGTGATCGAAGTGCACAGACCTATGAGCACCTTGCAGAAGATCCAGAGCTGAGGAAATTAGAAGCACAACTCTAGGAGGAAGAGAAGTAGGCATCCATCGTACAAGAACACATGAAACTATTGACTGTATTTGAGAATATGAAGAGGTCACATGAGTAGCACACAGTCCAACAATAGGTTACTGCCATCCATAGAAAGGTTATGGAATTGACACAAAGAATCCAGCCAGTGTAGGATGAAGCTTGCATGCTTTTCAAAGAGATCGAGGGACAAGGCTCACAGCTGGAACAGATGGTCGTGACAGTGGAACGACGCCTGGAAGGGCTTGTCACCAAGCAAGTACCTCAGGAGTTCATCAGGAAGGAGGCTCTAGCGAAGCAACAAGTCGAGGTAGATCGAGCTAAGCTTGAGGTATTCGAAGTAGATTTTCCCAGATCAGAGTGACTCAGGATGAGTCACAGGTGAGTGTTGGGGGCCTGTTGGCCCTTGACCAAGTTTTGAGGAAACGTTGGTCGTGTTTGACCATTCTTGGGACTTCGAAAGGCTGGTCGAAGACGGAGCACCCTGTTACACATTATTTTCGTCATCCCTATGATCGTTAATGTTGTAAACCTATATGTTTCCTTCAGAGGGGTCACAGTGGCCTGAGTTCCTAAAGAGAAAAGGGAGAAGAACTTTTCCTGAGAAAAGAAGTTGCATTTTCCTATGTAAAAACCTTATAAAAAGGGAAGTTCGTAGGTTGCTATATAGCCAGGGTGCGAGAATGACCCATTCTCGCAGGTTGCACTATAGCCAGGGTGCGAGGTGTTCGTAGGTTTCTATATAGACAGGGTGCGAGAATGACCCATTCTCGCAGGTTGCACTATAGCCAGGGTGCGAGAATTCCAGCACATGGGAACAATGAGCGTTTTCGTGAATCTTCTAGAAGGAGAAGCTTCTATGGTGAGGTGGAATCCGAATGGTTTGGATCTTACTCGCTTTCATGATTTAGTGGGATCATCCTAACCTCCTCACCTTATCTTCTTCAACTTATAAAAGGAGAGGAGTTCTCATGGAGAAAGTTAGCTTTTGTGAGCTTTTGGTTGGCTTGGAATTATTAGCTTGGTTAGAGTGTCTTTGAGATTTTCTTTGTCAAGATAGATTGTGAGTAGCTATCAGATCTATGGTCTCAGAATCCTTGGAGCAAGAAGTGTGTGTGGAACGAAGGACGGTTGGAAGGGACCTTACGAAATCAAGGCAATGGTTGTAATCTCTCTTTCACATTTAATATGATACAGTAATATGTTTCTTTCCCATAAAGTTAGATTTACTTTATTACATAACTCCTTGATCATATGTATAGATTAGCTATTGAATATATTATTTGCTTTCACTTTGGTTGGTTTGTGCTGTTTTGATCTTGACTGCACGAGAGTGCTGGAGCGAAGCAGGAGCAACAAAGATTAAGGAAGCTATTACAAGGTATGTCTCGTATTCTCACTTCCAATTTAATTCAATAGTTAGATCTAGGGAAAGCGATATATTCTGTCATGTTTTGTTCTAGATCCAGGTGGATCTAGGGAGATCGGTTCGTGTACGCACCTACGGTTTTATCCCATAACACACCCAGGAGAAGCGAAGATTGCAGGATCTCGCCCATTTTTACAGGCTTTTTGGGCTGTTAGTGTTAATGTTTAAGCCATTATTATAGATGTTTGCATTTTATTAGATAACAATAGCATAATCCAAGATCACTGAGAAATACACAATCACAAGAGACACAACATTTATCCTGGGAAACCTTCTAGGGGAAGAAAACCCAGCAAAACTTCCTTAATATAGATAGCCAATACAATGCCAAGATATCTCTTATGCTAATACAAAAAGTCCTCTCCTAGATATGTGCCACTCTCTCTCTCCTTCGCCGGTAACAGATCAGAACTTGTCTCTCAAACTGAGCAAGTGAGTTGTTGCTAAGTGAGGCACTAGCCTCCTTTATTTATACAAGTCTGAAACGTGTGAAGTGTCTCTTCACTAGCATGGCCGACTTCTCAAACTGGGTGGGTAAACCCACCTTTATTATATTTTTGGGTCTCTTTAATATCTGTTGGGGCCGACTTCTTATTCTTCCTATTACAATTGTCTTTTGACGAATCCACAAAAGGGAATTTGGTCCAATTACAATAACCAACATGATCAATCCTCAATGGGGATTGATCCTATGAATAATATATCAATAATAATAAGAATACTCTTTGCAGTTACATTATTTCAAAAATCCCCCTTAACAAGAAGGGTATTCTTCAGCAGCATCATGCGAGAGAGAGAGGACAACATCATCAACAACATCAAGTGACTGAGAGGACATCATCATCAATATCATCTTGGGACACTGGATGGCGTATCTATAAATCATCGAAAGTTTTCTTCATCGACAACATCGTCATTCTCAAAGGAATGCCATCATCATCTGCATCAATATGTATTAGTATAAAAACTGATACATCATCATCATCACAACACAAGGCTGGCTCATCACAATATAAGACTGGCTTTACGTCACAGTTGTCAAGCTGGAAGCTCAGTACTTGTCTCATCTCATCATCTTGCTTTACGTCACAGCACTCAATATGGAAGCAAGATACTCGTCCTGCTTTACATCACAACCATCAGGTTGGAAGCAGGATACTAGACTGGCCTTATGTCACAGCTATCCAGTCGGAAGCTCAGTGCTAGTCTCATTATATCATCTTTCTTTACGTCTGAAAACTCGGTCAGAAGCAAGGAACATCTCATCTTGCTTTACATCTGACAACTCGGTCAGAAACAAGGAACACATCTCATCTTGCTTAACGTCTGACAACTGGGTCAAAAGAAAGGAACATCTCATCTTGCTTTACATCTGGCAACTTGGTCAGAAGCAAGGAACACATCTCATCTTGCTTTACGTCTGACAACTGGGTCAGAAGCAAGGTACACATCTCATCTTGCTTTACATATGACAACTAGGTCAGAATCAAGGAACACATCACATCTTTCTTTACGTCTGACAACTAGGTCAGAAGCAAGGTACACATCTCATCTTGCTTTACGTCTGACAACTAGGTCAGAAGCAAGGTACGCATCTCATATTTCTTTATGTTTGACAACTAGGTCAAAAGCAAGGAACACATCACATTTGCTTTATGTCTGACAACTGGGTCAGAAGCAAAGTACCTATCTCATCTTTCTTTGCGTCTGACAACTAGGTCAGAAGCAAGGAACACATCACATCTTACTTTGCGTCTGATAGCTAGGTCAGAATCAAGGAACATCACATCTACTCCCCCTTTCAAGGAAGGTCCTTTCGGACTATGCCAAGCTTATCTCGGAAGTACTCAAACTTTACACGAGATAGAGGATTGGTCAACACATCAGAAACATGTTCATCTGTGCTAATGTGCTAGAGATTTAAGGATCCTCTGTGTACCATGTCACGGATGTAATAATAACAGATCTCTATGTGCTTCGACCTGTCATGGAATACAGTATTCTCTGTCATCTTTATGCAGCTCTGGTTGTCACATAGAATCACGGTTTCTCTCATCTCTAATTCAAATAGGTCGGTCAACAACTTTCATAGCCATATAGTTTCACAGCTGGTAGAACATGCAGCAATGTATTCTGCTTCTGCTATGCTGAGAGAAATACTAGATTGCTTCCTACTCTACCACGAGATCATAGCTAATCCCAAACTGACACAACATCCTGAAGTGATTTTCTTGTCAAAAACACTTCTTGTCCAATCTGCATCAGTATATCCACTCAATGTGAAATTATGATCTCCATCATAGCTGAGACCATAATCTATTGTACCTTTAAGGTATCTCATCACATGTTTTGCAGCCACTAGGTGAACACGTCTAGGTTCTACCAGAAACTGACTCAAGGTGTTCACGAAAAAAAAAAAATGTCTAGTCTAGTGTTCGTTACGTACATCAACGATCCAATAATTTGTTTATATAGTGTGGCATCAATCAATTTTGACGACGTATCGACCAAAAACTTTAGCTTCGATTCCATGGGTGTATTCATGGGATTGCATTCCAGCATGTTGAATCTCTTCAAGATTTCGACTGTATACTTCCCTTGGTTAAGGAAGATTCTCTCAGGACTCTACCATACCTCAAGACCTAGGAAATAATGCATTAGGCAAAGGTATTTCATTTAAAATTCCGAGGCAAGTCTCTTTCTACATTCATTGATGAGATTTTCTTCTCCAGTTAAGAATAAGTCATCCACATATAGCAGTAAGATTACTGGCTCATTATTCATGATTTTGAAGTAGAGATTTGAGTCTGCTTTACTCTTGGTAAAGCCTAAGCTCATCAAGAAACTGTCTATATGGCCATACCAAGCTCTAGAAGCTTGCTTCAATCCGTATAAGGATTTCTTCAATCTGCAGACATGAGACATCTTGTCTTAAACCTCAAATCCTTGAGGTTGCTCTATATACACTTCCTCTTCGATAACACTGTTTAGGAAAGATGTCTTCACATCCATCTAGTGCAACTTCCACTTCATATTAGCTACAAGAGCTATGATGGTTCTGATAGAAGTGTATCTGGACACAGGAGAGAATGTTTCTTCATAGTCAATTCCTTCCTTCTGGGAAAAGCCACGAGCGACAAATCTTGCTTTATACTTCTCAATACTTCCATCAACAACATGTTTTATTTTGAAGATCCATCTGGAGGATACCATATCTTTATTCTTTGGTCTGGGAACTCTTTCCCATACCTCGTTCTTCATTATGGATTGGTATTCCTCTTTCATGGCATCTAACTATTCTTTCCTTGGAATGGCTTCTTCAAAACAGGTAGGCTCCTCTTCTAGGAGATCACACATCAAATCCGTATAACTGGAGAATGGCTTTGGTCTTTTCACTTGTCTCGTAGTTCCTTGGGGAACACCGTACTTCTCTCCATCCTGGATAATCTCTCTAGCCCAAGCTAGCTTTCTTTTATGGAGGATCGTCATCTGAGGAGGTTCTTGAACTTGTACTATATCATGGTCTTCTAGAATTTCCTCATCAGGGGAAGTTACGACTTCCCTCACTAGTTCTGCAGCTCTGAGAACCTCCCTTATTGCAGTATTGGGGATTACGGGTTCCTCTTCATATACCTCTTCAAGCTGGCATATTTTAGATTTCTTGAGCACTGGATCTGCATCAAAGGTCACATCCCTACTAATTTCAATGTGATGTTGACCTATTATATAGATTCTGAAGGCCTTGGAGACCTCACAGTATCCCACAAATATTCCCTTCTTTCTTGAAGGGTCCATCTTGTTTCTCTTTTCTTTAGGTATATGAATAAACACTGGACAACCAAATATTTTGAGATGGCTTACCTTTGGCTTCTTTCTGGTGAACATCTCTTCCGGTGTCTTGAGCCCAGGTGCACTATGGGACAATTGGTTCTGCACATAAACAGTTGTTATTGTTGCTTCTGCCCATAAGCACATAGGAAGATCTTGATCATGGATCATAGTCTTCACAACTTCCAGTATGGTTTTGTTCTTTCATTCAGCTACACCATTTTGTTGGGGATTATAGGGAGTAGTGAGTTCCCTCTTTATCCCAACATCTTTGCAGAAGTTCCAAAACTCTTTTGAGGTATATTCTCCTCCATTATCTGACCTGAGTATCTTGATCTTTCTTTCAGAAAGGCTCTCTATCAAGGCTTTGAATTCCTTGAACTTACTGAACACTTCATCTATAGTCTTCAAGAAATATATCCAGGTTTTATGAGAGTAATCATCAATGAATGATACATAATATACATACCCGCTAATGGAGGATGATGGCATTGGACCACACACATTTGAATGGATGAGTTCTAGGACACCTTCGGGCTTGCTGTCCCTCTTCAGAAACGGGTTCTTGATATTCTTTCCTTCTGCACATCCATTGCATACGCCTTCATGGTCACCTTTGAGTTCTGCTAAACATGCGACCGCTTTGCATATGTATGGTAGTGCCTTGTAGTTGATGTGAGCTAATCTTCTATGCCAAAATTCTTCAATGGTGTGGGTCGTGGCAGCTTCTGAGTGACCCTTTAGCTTATGCAAGCTACCTTCTTCTCTTCCAATGATGATTGCTTCATTTATGGTCTCTCCTTTAGCACGTTGCCTTCTGCAACCTTCACTATATCTTCCTCAGGGTTATTACATGTGACCTGGAGCAAGGTCAACAAAACAACAAGAAAGAATAATATCCTTCTGATAATATAAAGCAATAACACAAACAATCATCCCAGTAGTTCCTTTAGAGCTATCACTTATAATTTATCTGAAGAAAATATTAAAGGCAAGGAATACAATATGAAATGAGGTCAACACTCTCATAGTGTTGTGACCAAGCATTCTTCTGAGGCAACCTGGAACTAACACATGAGGTTTCTCCTAGAGGAGGTGTTAGTTGTATCAGGCAAAGCATATACCTCTATATGCTTACATGCTATCAGGTATAATAATTTAAAAAGACTGCTATCTCAACTATAGCAATCAACTTGTCATGTGTACATTTGAATCTTATCAACTTGATTTAATCAAACCTGGAGCCTTGTCTTCAGGAATGAGTGCTTTCTTTTATTGCAAGTCTCCTTCACTCAAAATGACGAGTGCTTTCTTAAACCTGTCTGTTGTACTAATACAATACGCTATCTTGACAGAAGGTTAGGTTAGAGGATAAGCTCTATGATCAACTTTTAATCCTTCTAATAATTTGATCATAGCTTCAACATGCAACACTGATCAAGATAATGTCATGACAAATAAATGCATA
>ML799435.1:136068-154699 GCA_009831015.1 Picea engelmannii | reverse complement strand
ACGCTATCTTGACAGAAGGTTAGGTTAGAGGATAAGCTCTATGATCAACTTTTAATCCTTCTAATAATTTGATCATAGCTTCAACATGCAACACTGATCAAGATAATGTCATGACAAATAAATGCATATCAGAATAATCACACGTAGGTTACATCATTCCTCTGAATATGTTGGATCTCGAGATCCTTCTGGATCTATGGAAAGAGATCCCTTCTCCTGCAAATACACTTTAAGGTTTAACCATTTAAACATATGTGAGTACATACCTCTGATAGCATTTGCAGGTGGTGGCACCATCTGGCAACAACAGTAATCATTACCAACTCTTTAAAAACTTCAAGGGTGACTACCACTGGTAGTATGGCTGCAACTGCAACTGGTAGTATGGATGCAACTGCAATTGGTTCTAAGACTGCAACTGCAACTGCAACTTAAGGTTTTATGAGGAAACCCTAATTTTTCAAACTTCAAATTTTGAAATTCTAATCTAGGGGATAGGTGCGCTGAGCTGAGGCGAGTTAGCTGGTGCAGTCAGATTTCTAAAAAACTAGCTTTTACCCCTTGAAACTTGATCTGCGGATTTTTGGATAGGTGCTTCTGGTTTTATGGTACTTCTGGTACTCTAGTTTTCTGGTACCTTGTGAAACTAGGGTTTCACTTTCCGGGAGATCTAGCCACTGAAAAGGAGCACTGAAGGTGCCAAACTGATCCTTAGGGGAGGGCACACTTTTCTAGATGGTTTCGGGGCTGAAAATCTTTACCATCAAAAAGCCCTAATTTTCATGTACGATAAAAGTGACGTTTTTCACTTGTGAAAGATGCTTCCTTCAGCTTGGCTCTAATACCATGTTAATGTTTAAGCCATTATTATATATGTTTGCATTTCATTAGATAACAATAGCATAATCCAAGATCACTGAGAAATACACAATCACAAGAGACACAACATTTATCCTAGGAAACCCTCTAGGGGAAAAAAACCCAACAAAACTTCCTTAATATAGATAGCCAATACAATGCCAAGAGATCTCTTATGCTAATACAAAAATTCCTCTCCTAGATATGCGCCACTCTCTCTCTCCTTCGCCAGTAACAAATCATAACTTGTCTCTCAAACTAAGCAAGTGAGTTGTTGCTAAGTGAGGCGCTAGCCTCCTTTATTTATACAAGTCTGAAACGTGTGAAGTGTCTCTTCACTGGCAGGGCCGACTTCTCAAACTGGGTGGGTAAACCCACCTTTATTATATTTTTGGGTCTCTTTAATATCTGTTGGGGCCGACTTCTTATTCTGCCTATTAGAATTGTCTTTTGACCAATTCGCAAAAGGGGATTTGGTCCTATTACAATAACCGACATGATCAGTCCTTAATGGGGATTGATCCTATGAATAATATATCAATAATAATAAGAATACTCTTTGCAGCTACATTATTTAAACAGTTAGGGTTTATGTAATGGGTATGGAATGTCGACCCATGGTTTTACCCATGTTTAGGAATTTTTGTAATGTATAAATTAGTAGCTAGGCGATGGAAGTAGATGTCAATCTTAAGGTCATGGGATTAGTGCATGACTAAACTATGTTATGACTTGCAGAGAAAAGTAAAAGTGATTGTAAGAGGCTTTGTGCATAGACTGTGTAAGGCTTTGTTCTAATAAGGAGTTGGCTCTATGCCTTGATCTGATTTTGGGAAGGAGGATCTGACGGGCTACATGCAGATCTCTTGTCTGCTGTGGAGTTGCACTATGTCTTTGTGTGTAGGAGATGAATAATGTAGAAATATTGAATATTAATAAAGAAGAAAAGAAGAAGTTGGTGGACGTATCCCCACACTGGGGTGAACCACACATATCCTGTGTTCTGATGTGCTTTGTACAATATTGCTCATGTTGTTTATGTTTTTATGTGCTTAGTGCACTGATCTTGATGTATGATACATAGATCTATGGATGATTAGTGCTCTATTGATGATAAATGAACGCTAGATATGATCTTAGATTGATGATGATAACCATGTGCTAAGTGATGAAAATTACTTGATCATAGTTTCTACTACGTTGCTCTGTATCTAGGGTTTTATCTACAATGTGAATGGATTTATGAACTAATTTCTGGTATTGGTTAAATGCTATGTTAAGTGTTGTAATCACAGATCTGTGTCCCAGCTAGGTTGTAGACAACTGAGTCCTTTAACCCCCCCTGCCTCTACCTCGGGTGAGACTTCAACTGCTTCATAGGTGTTGTCGAAACGAATGATAGTTAGGGTTTTGTTGGTGTGTTGTTGAAGCATTGAACCCTAGGTCTGCCCCTATGCCAACAATGGGGATCTTGCTAGTGCCCTTACCTCTATAAGAGTTGGTTCTTTCAAGGTTTTGGGCTTTGATACCCTGCCCATATGGTGGACCTGACTTATGTTTTTTCACCTGTACATCGGTTATACCATGGTTTCTTAGTTGCTTGAATTAGGTCCTGTTAGCAACACTTTTTGTCTTGGGCACAAAAGTACCCAGGTCTGCAGGTTGTGCGAAAAGCGCCCAAGCGCAGCACGGAAAAATCTCTTTTCAGGTTACAAGTCAAGCAAGCGGGCGAAGTTTTGTTGTCGAGCGGCCAAGATCCATCTATAATGCTGATCGCTGGACATTTAGATCTCAGGGATATCAAGTTACCCGAGGTATAACGTCAGAGAAAGAACCTATATTTCAAGACAAAATATGGGTCATCCGATCCAGTGACGCATGGTGCAAGATCTAGTCACGTCGGCTTATCGGCATTCGAGATTTTGAAGGGTAAAAGTCCCTCGTCTTCTCACATCTTGGAACCTCAAACCCCGAAGCACCAAAAGCACCCAGAATCAGGCCCATGGTTTTGGCGCCTGGTCACAAAGGAGCCAGCCTGGAGGAGGGGCGCTAACGTTTATAATTTGGCAAGACGGGCCCCAAAGAGCCGAGAGTGATCTTAGCCGTTCATCCTGGAGAGACACGTGGTGCACGATTAGGCTCTCTGCCTTTTCGCTCATCGCAATTTCAAATCGCAAGGAGTATCTCTTTCATATCCTCGAGACCCGAGGCGCCGAAGACGTCCCGGACCTGGGCCCACTATATTACCGAATTAGTCCAGGACCGTAAGATCCGAGAGGGGTGTGTGGCACCCATTAGTCCCTCTCGTCATTTCGCCCATCGCAACTTCGAAGAGAAAATATCTACTCATTCATATCCACGAAACCCAAAATGCCGAAAGCACCTTTGAACATAGGCACAAGGTCACAACCCGTAGTCACTTGAAGGCAATAGAAAGAGCTACGTAAAGGGCCGAAGCATCGGGTATAGCTGCAGAAGGGATTACCGTGTTCTCCAGGTGCCAATTGAACTTGATCTCAACCCTGATACCTGCTCGGAGTAAATGAAGAAGAGAGAGGGTGGTTGAAATCTCACCTCACTCGTCAATTGCAAGGTATGGATGTATCGGCAGGAAGTCTACCCGAGATGGTCCCCTGTACTGATTCTTTCCATAGAAGCCATGCTGAGTCCTTGACTCACCAGGGAAGCCTGCGCACGCTAATTCAACATTTAAGGGCTCATATACCCCCTGGCGCGAGCCATGCAGAATTAAGGTGGCATATGAGACAGGAGTGCAGGCCAGATTTGATTGAAGAGACGCCTCATCCCGAAAGTCTAGGAGGCCTCCGATGGGCAAATGTTTAGGAGTATATATACCTATTTTTGATATTTTTCAAGGGATCAATGGTAGAACGAAGCTCCCAATTGTAAAGTTTTAACAAACACTCTAGTTCTCTGGATTATGCATCTGTATGTGGTATTTCTTGTTTAATAACAGACAGTTTTCTTACCCCATCTAGTTTTCATCTCATACTGAGGGAGTTCATGATTGACTGATTCACATGAATTATTGCAATTATGTTACGATAAAGGATTTATTGTTGCATTGTTGTATTCTTCGGTTTTCTGCGTTTGAATGTAAGAAGATCTTGCATTTAGGTGTTTTCTCCTACAGTCTGTTAGAAACCTGATGTTTATGATAGACCTTTGCAGTTCTCTTATACAATTCTTCCCCCTACTCACCCTTACTACAACTCACTATCTGAAGTTTATCTAAGACCTCACTTGCCCACACATGCCTGGCTTAGTTTAGGAGTTAGAACAATATTTTTTTTAGTTAACTTCCATTAGATCGCCCCTTTTTATAAATGAATCGTGACATAAAATGATGGGCATCGGGCTCTTCTCCTGCTACAATCCAGGAGTGAATTTTGATGCTAACATTTCTGGCGCTGTTTCCAGGGACGAAGTTGAAATTTTTCCCCGATATTGAATGACATTGAGCCTCTGATTTTGAAGGTGCATCAGGTATCAGAACCTTTGAAGATTGCTACTATGCACCTGTGGAAAACCTGTCGTGTTAATTATGGCTTTCAGAGGCAGACACACGCGGTCCCATCCACAGCTACCTCTAGCTACACCTGAAACTGATCCGGAGGCGGTTCTCAGAAAAGGAAAGGCCTCTGAAGGAGAAGCTTTCACCGCCGAACTAGGTAAACTGCCATCTCCTTCTGTAGGAACTCCAATCCTTAGTTTCTTAGCAGACCTTTTTCTGAAGTTTCCCATTTCCTGAATTTTGGGAGTGTTCCTGTTGAGTTTCCCTCCCCTGGTCTGGGATTGGAGGGAGAAATCCTTGTCACTCCCCTCTCCCCTGAAGTTGTACCTTGGCGTAGACCCAGGACCACAGAAGATTTCCCCACTCCTAGCTTTACCACTCCTCCTCTTGTTACTTTTGTCGCTTCTGCACAAAGAGAAGCATTTGCTGGCTTAAGCCCATTAGCCTTCTCCCTAAATCCCCTGTTGTTTCCCATTCCACTTAGAAGCTTATCCCCAGTATCCACTTTTTTAGCTCCTTCTCCTCCGAGTTCTTCTCCACATAATATCCCTATGGCAGGAGAAAATCCCCCTATGACCAGAATGGAGGCTATTATAGCCGCTAGGTATGCTCCCCTTGTGTTACCCCAGCCTCTCAATGCCCTTGATCTAAAAATGAAGAAGACTTGAAATACTTGAAATTTATTTGCAATGTGAATGTTATGTGTTTAAAGAAAAAGGATCAGTTTGCAACACATATATTAAAGGATTACTTATGAAAATTACAAATAGACAGCAGCATAATCAATGAACATAAGCACATAAACACAACAATTGATAAAGGAGTTCACCCCTCTTATGGGCTACATCTCCTGGTCCAGCTTCCAATGGATCATTATTATTAATTGCTCAAAAAGTGCTCAAAAACATGTGTTACAATGATCAAACTGACAAACCGACTACTCCAATGGCTTCAGATCATCCCAAAACCCCTGTCTGGGCTCTTTCGGCACCTCAATCGGTCGAAAAACGAAGAAGTTAGGCGTCCTGGAAGTCTCCCTCTTCAAGCTTGCTGTCTCTGCATCTAGAAAACGCACCCTTCTTGTTTGAACCTGGCTCACACGCATTTTAAAGCGTGAAAACCCAGCCCCGTGCGCAACTGCACAATGATGAAAACCGTAGGACGGTTAAGGGCGTGCCAGCCCCTAACCGCCTAGGCACCTGGGCATATGGGTCATAGAACCGCGTGCTAAAACAAATGGGGCTCTGTCCATATAACCGTTGGAACCATAATACAACTGTTGGAACCATATTACAACCATTGAAACCATTTACAATACACACATGCACCAATGGATAGACCCATGGTCACATAGATATGGAAAGCACGCAACCAAGGGCTGGGCTAGGCCCGGCCCGATCGCGACCCAAACTATACCAACAAGCAACTTTAAATACAATTCAAAACACATATATACCAAGGTACGAGCGGTATCCTGATTGGTGATTGGAGTTTGTATAAGTGTTTGTGCGGTGGGGAGGTCTGGGGGTCGAACCCCATAGACTCCATACATTTTACAAACAATAATAAATACCACTACCCAAACAATGAGTGACACGTGGCACCCACAGATTGGGCCACGTGTTCTCATACCATTCGCCACCAAAGGACACGTGTTACATCCTGATTCGACAACTGCCATCCAACCAAATATACGTTCTATACGATTCGACAACTGCCATCCAACCAAATGTACGTGTACGTTCTATACGATCCTGCCACGTCAGACTGTACGGACTGTACGGACTGTATAGTGAGCATCAAAATTTTTGCCTGTTTGACTTGACGAACAGATCATGATATCTTCTCCATACGGATTCCATTTGACAAAGTAAATATACCGCTGGAATCGGGAAGACGAGATGGATGTAATGGCACTATTTTCGTTGCATTCCGAGCACTTTGAAATTTGAGCAAAATTTTGATCCCCTGATCACACCTCCCCATTGGGAAGCTTTTGGACCTCCAAAAGATTATTCTCAGTCTATGTGAAGATGAGGGTAAATTTCCCTCACCCTAACAACCTCAATCCACTTGGCCTTGCTTGGATTCGTCCCTTTAAGACCCACTCACAAATACTCCACATTTCCTCGTTTCGAAGTTCGCATCCTCCTGTCAAGGATGGTGTCTTCCTGCAGTTCTGTTAGATACTCTAGAGAAAAATCATCTATGGAAGGAATCTAAACATGCTCTCCTTGATCATCAATCAATGGAGGCTCATACAACTTCAAATTCTCAACATTAACAACTGCATACATCTGCATATAAGGAGGTAAATCTAGACGAAAAGCATTGTTACCAATCTTGTCAACAATCTTGAAAGGACCATATCGAATCGGTTTCAACTTTTTACCTTCTCCTTTAAGCCTCTCCTTGCTGATCTAAAGCCAAAATTCATCTCCAACTTCAAAATTGTGATCAACACGATGCTTTTCATGTCTCGTCTTGTACTTGGCCTGACTCTTTTCCAACTGTTCTTGCACCACCTGATGTATCGACTGAATTTGTTCAATGAACTTCTCTACCCTATCAATGTCATATTGACCATCGACAAAAATATCTTTCCCAAAGATAAAATCTAAAGGCGACTTGGGAAAATAGCCAAAACATGCTTCAAATGGCGACGTTTGTGTCGAAGAGTGCTTAGCTCGATTGTACGCATGCTGAATGTAGTGTAAATGTTCATCCCAAAGTTTAGGATGCTTGCTGCAATAAGCATGAAGAAGATGCACCACTGTACGATTTACCACCTTTGTCTGATCATCTGTCTGCGGATGAAAATATGTGCTCTTTTTAAGTTTAGTGTCCATGAGTGCCCATAAACTCGACCAAAAACTTCCAACAAATCGAGAATCCCTATCAGAAATAATGGACTTAGACAAACCAAAATGCACCCAAACATTTTGAAAGAACAACTGTGTCGTTTGTTCTACTGTTACCTGCTTAATATAAGGCATCAAAATACACATCTTGCTAAAATGATCAACGTCACAGCACTCAAGATGGAAGCAAGATACTCGTCCTTCTTTACGTCGCAACCATCAGGTTGGAAGCAGGATACTAGACTGGCCTTATGTCACAGCTATCCAGTCGGAAGCTCAGTGCTAGTCTCATTATATCATCTTTCTTTACATCTGAAAACTTGGTCAGAAGCAAGGAACATCTCATCTTGCTTTACATCTGACAACTCGGTCAGAAACAAGGAACACATCTCATCTTGCTTAACGTCTGACAACTGGGTCAGAAGCAAGGAACATCTCATCTTGCTTTACATCTGGAAACTTGGTCAGAAGAAAGGAACACATCTCATCTTGCGTTACGTCTGACAACTGGGTCAGAAGCAAGGTACACATCTCATCTTGCTTTACGTATGACAACTAGGTCAGAAGCAAGGAACACATCACATCTTTCTTTACGTCTGAAAACTAGGTCAGAAGAAAGGTACACATCTCATCTTTCTTTACGTCTGACAACTAGGTCAGAAGCAAGGTACGCATCTCATATTTCTTTATGTTTGGCAACTAGGTCAAAAGCAAGGAACACATCACATCTTGCTTTATGTCTGACAACTGGGTCAGAAGCAAAGTACCTATCTCATCTTTCTTTGTGTCTGACAACTAGGTCAGAAGCAAGGAACACATCACATCTTGCTTTACGTCTGATAGCTAGGTCAGAATCAAGGAACATCACATCTACTCCCCCTTTCGAGGAAGTTCCTTTCGGACTATGCCAAGCTTATCTCGGAAGTACTCAAACTTTACACGAGATAGAGGATTGGTCAACACATTAGAAACATGTTCATCTGTGCTAATGTGCTGGAGCTTTAAGGATCCTCTGTGTACCATGTCACAGATGTAATAATAACAGATTTCTATGTGCTTCGACCTTTCATGGAATACAGTATTCTCTGTCATCTTTATGCAGCTCTGGTTGTCACATAGAATCACGGTTTCTCTCATCTCTAAGTCAAATAGGCCGGTCAACAACTTTCGTATCCATATAGCTTCACAGCTGGCATAACATGCAGCAATGTATTATGCTTCTGCTGTGCTGAGAGCAATACTAGATTGCTTCCTACTCTACCACGAGATCATAGCTAATCCCAAACTGACACAACATCCTGAAGTGCTTTTCCTTGTCAGAAACACTTCTTGCCCAATCTGCATCAGTATATCCACTCAATGTGAAATTATGATCTCCATCATAGCTGAGACCATAATCTATTGTACCTTTAAGGTACCTCATCACATGTTTTGCAGCCACTAGGTGAACACGTCTGGGTTCTACCAGAAACTGACTCAAGGTGTTCACGAAAAAAAAATAAAAAATTCTAGTCTAGTGTTCGTTAGGTACATCAATGATCCAATAATTTGTTTATATAGTGTGGCATCAATCAATTTTGACGACGTATCGACCAACAACTTTAGCTTCGATTCCATGGGTGTATTCATGGGATTGCATTCCAGCATGTTGAATCTCTTCAAGATTTCGACTGTATACATCCCTTGGTTAAGGAAGATCCTCTCAGGACTCTACCATACCTCAAGACCTAGGAAATAATGCATTAGGCAAAGGTATTTCATTTAAAATTCCGAGGCAAGTCTCTTTTTACATTCATTGATGAGATTTTCTTCTCCAGTTAAGAATAAGTCATCCACATATAGCAGTAAGATTATTGGCTCATTATTCATGATTTTGAAGTAGAGATTTGAGTCTGCTTTACTCTTGGTAAAGCCTAAGCTCATCAAGAAACTGTCTATATGGCCATACCAAGCTCTAGGAGCTTGCTTCAATCTGTATAAGGCTTTCTTCAATCTGCAGACATGAGACATCTTGTCTTAAACCTCAAATCCTTGAGGTTTCTCTATATACACTTCCTCTTCGATAACACTGTTTAGGAAAGTTGTCTTCACATCCATCTGATGCAACTTCCACTTCATATTAGCTACAAGAGCTATGATGGTTCTGATAGAAGTGTATCTAGCCACAAGAGTGAATGTTTCTTCATAGTCAATGCCTTCCTTCTAGGAAAAGCCACGAGCGACAAATCTTGCTTTATACTTCTCAATACTTCCGTCAACAACATGTTTTATTTTGAAGATCCATGTGGAGGATACCATATCTTTATTCTTCGGTCTGGGAACTCTTTCCCATACCTCGTTCTTCATTATGGATTGGTATTCCTATGTCATGACATCTGCCTATTCTTTCCTTTGAATGGCTTCTTCAAAACAGGTAGGCTCCTCTTCTAGGAGATCACACATCAAATCCGTATAACTGGAGAATGGCTTTGGTCTTTTCACTTGTCTCGTAGTTCCTTGGGGAACACCGTACTTCTCTCCATCCTGGATAATTTCTCTAGCCCAAGCTAGCTTTATTTTATGGAGGATCGTCATCTGAGGAGTTTCTTACACTTCTACTATATCATGGTCTTCTAGAAGTTCCTCATCAGGGGAAGTTACGACTTCCCTCACTAGTTCTGCAGCTCTGAGAACCTCCCTTATTATAGTATTGGGGATTACGGGTTCCTCTTCATATACCTCTTCAAGCTAGCATATTTTAGATTTCTTGAGCACTAGATCTTAATCAAAGGTCACATCCCTACTGATGTCAATGTGATGTTGACCTAGTATATAGATTCTGAAGGCCTTGGAAACCTCACAGTATCCCACAAATATTCCCTTCTTTCTTGAAGGGTCCATCTTGTTTCTCTTTTCTTTAGGTATATGAATAAACACTGGACAACCAAATATTTTGAGATGGCTTACCTTTGGCTTCTTTCTGGTGAACATCTCTTCCGGTGTCTTGAGCCCAGGTGCACTATGGGACAATTGGTTCTACACATAAACAATTGTTATTGGTGCTTTTGCCCATAAGCACATAGGAAGATCTTGATCATGGATCATAGTCTTCACAACTTCCAGTATGGTTTTGTTCTTTCGTTCAGCTACACCATTTTGTTGGGGATTATAGGGAGTAGTGAGTTCCCTCTTGATCCCAACATCTTTGCAGAAGTTCCCAAACTCTTTTGAGTTATATTCTCCTCCATTATCTGACCTGAGTATCTTGATCTTTCTTTCAGAAAGGTTCTCTATCAAGGCTTTGAATTCCTTGAACTTACTGAACACTTGATCTTTATTCTTCAAGAAATATATCCAGGTTTTATGAGAGTAATCATCAATGAATGATACATAATATACATACCCGCTAATGGAGGATGATGGCATTAGACCACACACATTTGAATGGATGAGTTCTAGGACACCTTCGGGCTTGTTGTCCCTCTTCAGAAACGGGTTCTTGATATTCTTTCCTTCTGCACATCCATTGCATACGCCTTCATGGTCACCTTTGAGTTCTTCTAAACATGCGACCGCTTTGCATATGTATGGTAGTGCCTTGTAGTTTATGTGAGCTAATCTTCTATGCCAAGATTCTTCAATGGTGTGGGTCGTGGCAGCTTCTGAGTGACCCTTTAGCTTATGCAAGCCACCTTATTCTCTTCCAATGATGATTGCTTCATTTATGGTCTCTCCTTTAGCACGTTGCCTTCTACAACCTTCACTATATCTTCCTCAATGTTATTACATGTGACCTGGAGCAAGGTCAACAAAACAGCAAGCAAGAATAATATCCTTCTGATAATATAAAGCAATAAGACAAACAATCATCCCAGTAGTTCCTTTAGAGCTATCACTTATAATTTATTTGAAGAAAATATTAAAGGCAAGGAATGCAATATGAAATGAGGTCAACACTCTCATAGTGTTGTGACCAAGCATTCTTCCATGGCAACCTGGAACTAACACATGAGGTTTCTCCTAGAGGAGGTGTTAGTTGTATCAGGCAAAGCATATACCTCTATATGCTTACATGCTATCAGGTATAATAATTTACAAAGACTGCTATCTCAAATATAGTAATCAACTTGTCATGTGTACATTTGTATCTTATCAACTTTATTTAATCAAACCTGGAGCCTTGTCTTCAGGAATGAGTGCTTTCTTTTCTTCCAAGTCTCCTTCACTCAAGATGACGAGTGCTTTCTTAAACCTGTCTCTTGTACTAATACAATACGCTATCTTGACAGAAGGTTAGGTTAGAGGATAAGCTCTATGATCAACTTTTAATCCTTCTAATAATTTGATCATAGCTTCAACATGCAACACTGATCAAGATAATGTCATGACAAATAAATGCATATCAGAATAATCACACCTGGGTTACATCATTCCTCTAAATATGTTGGATCTTGAGATCCTTCTGGATCTATGGAAAGAGATCCCTTCTCATGTAAATACACTTTAAGGTTTAACCATTTAAACATATGTGAGTACATACCTCTGATAGCATTTGCAGGTGGTGGCACCATCTGGCAACAGCAGTAATCATTACCAACTCTTTAAAAACATCAAGGGTGACTACCACTGGTAGTACGGCTGCAACTGCAACTGGTAGTATGGTTGCAACTGCAATTGGTTCTAAGACTGCAACTGCAACTGCAACTGAAGGTTTTATGAGGAAACCCTAATTTTTCAAACTTCAAATTTTGAAATTCTAATCTAGGGGATAGATGCGCTGAGCTGAGGCGAGTTAGCTGGTGCAGTCAGATTTCTAAAAATCTAGCTTTTACCCCCTGAAACTTGATATGCGGATTTTTGGACAGGTGCTTCTGGTTTTATGGTACTTCTGGTACTCTAGTTTTCTGGTACCTTGTGAGACTAGGGTTTCATTTTCCGGGAGATCTAGGCATTGAAAATGTGCACTGAAGGTGCCAAAATGATCCTTAGGGGAGGGCACACTTTTCTAGATGGTTTCGGGGATGAAAATCTTTACCATCAAAAAGCCCTAATTTTCATGTACGATAAAAGTGACGTTTTTCACTTGTGAAAGATGCGTCCTTCAGCTTGGCTCTAATACCATGTTAATGTTTAAGCCATTATTATATATGTTTGCATTTCATTAGATAACAATAGCATAATCCAAGATCACTGAGAAATACACAATCACAAGAGACACAACATTTATCCTAGGAAACCCTCTAGGGGAAAAAAACCCAACAAAACTTCCTTAATATAGATAGCCAATACAATGCCAAGAGATCTCTTATGCTAATACAAAAATTCCTCTCCTAGATATGCGCCACTCTCTCTCTCCTTCGCCAGTAACATATCATAACTTGTCTCTCAAACTAAGCAAGTGAGTTGTTGCTAAGTGAGGCGCTAGCCTCCTTTATTTATACAAGTCTGAAACGTGTTAAGTGTCTCTTCACTGGCAGGGCCGACTTCTCATAATGGGTGGGTAAACCCACCTTTATTATATTTCTGGGTCTCTTTAATATCTGTTGGGGCCGACTTCTTATTCTGCCTATTAGAATTGTCTTTTGACCAATTCGCAAAAGGGGATTTGGTCCTATTACAATAACCGACATGATCAATCCTCAATGGGGATTGATCCTATGAATAATATATCAATAATAATAAGAATACTCTTTGCAGTTACATTATTTAAATAGTTAGGGTTTATGTAATGGGTATGGAATGTTGGCCCATGGTTTTACCCATGTTTAGGAATTTTTGTAATGTATAAATTAGTAGCTAGGCGATGGAAGTAGATGTCAATCTTAAGGTCATGGGATTAGTGCATGACTAAACTATGTTAAGACTTGCAGAGAAAAGTGAAAGTAATTGTAAGAGGCTTTGTGCATAGACTATGTAAGGCTTTGTTCTAATAAGGAGTTGGCTCTGTGCCTTGATCTGATTTTGCGAAGGAGGATTTGACGGGCTACGTGCAGATCTCCTGTCTGCTGTGGAGTTGCACTATGTCTTTGTGTGTAGGAGCTGAAGAATGTAGAAATATTGAAGATTAATAAAGAAGAAAAGAAGAAGTTGGTGGACGTATCCCCACACTGGGGTGAACCACACATATCTTGTGTTCTGATGTGCTTTGTACAATATTGCTCATGTTGTTTATGTTTTTATGTGCTTAGTGCACTGATCTTGATGTATGATACATAGATCTATGGATGATTAGTGCTCTATTGATGATAAATGAATGCTAGATCTGATCTTAGATTGATGATGATAACCATGTGCTAAGTGATGAAAATTACTTGATCTTAGTTTCTACTACGTTGCTCTGTATCTAGGGTTTAATCCACAATGTGAATGGATTTATGAAATAATTTCTGGTATTGGTTAAATGCTATGTTAAGTGTTGTAATCATAGATCTGTGTCCCAGCTAGGTTGTAGACAACTGAGTCCTTCAACCCCCCTTGCCTCTACCTCAGGTGAGACTTCAACTGCTTCATAGGTGTTGTCGAAACGGACGATAGTTAGGGTTTTGTTGGTGTGTTGTTGAAGCATTGAACCCTAGGTCTACCCATGTGCCAATAATGGGGATCTTGCTAGTGCCCTTACCTCTATGAGAGTTGGTTCTTTCAAGGTTTTGGGCTTTGATATGCTGCCCATACGGTGGACCTGACTTATGTTTTTTCACCTGTACATCGGTTATACCATGGTTTCTTAGTTGCTTGAATTAGGTACTGTTAGCAACACTTTTTGTCTTGGGCACAAAAGTACCGAGGTCTGAAGGTTGTGCGAAAAGCGCCCAAGCGCAGCACAGAAAAATCTCTTTTCAGGTTAAAAATCAAGCGAGTGGGCGAAGTTTTGTTGTCGAGAGGCCAAGACCCATCTATAATGATGATCGTTGGACATCGAGATCTCGGGGATACCAAGTTACCTGAGGTATAGCGTCAGAGAAAGAACCTATATTTCAAGACAAAATATGGGTCGTCCGATCCAGTGACGCATGGCGCAAGATCTAGTCACGTCGGCTTATCGGCATTCGATATTTTGAAGGGTAAAAGTCCCTCATCTTCTCACATCTTGGAACCTCGAACCCCGAAGCACCAAAAGCACCCAGAATCAGGCCCATGGTTTTTGCGCCTGGTCACAAAGGAGCCGGCCTGGAGGAGGGGCGCTAAGGTTTATCATTTGGCTAGACAGGCCCCAAAGAGCCGAGAGCGATCTTAGCCATTCATCCTGGAGGGACACGTGGTGCACGATTAGGCTCTCTTCCTTTTCGCTCATCATGATTTCGAATCGCAAGGAGTAGCTCTTTCATATCCTCGAGACGCGAGGCGTCGAAGACGTCCCGGACCTGGGCCCACTATATTACCGAATTAGTTCAGGACCATAAGATCAGAGAGGGGTGTGTGGCACCCATTACTCCCTCTCGGCATTTTTCCCATCGCAACTTCAAAGAGAAAGGATCTACTCGTTCATATCCACAAAACCCAAAATGCCGAAAGAACCTTTGAATATAGGCACAAGGTCACAGCCCGTAGTCGCTTGAAGGCAATAGAAAGAGCTACGCAAAGGGCCGAAGCGTCGCGTATAGCTGCAGAAGGGATTACCGTGTTCTCCAGGTGCCAATTGAACTTGATCTCAATCCTGATACCTGCTCGGAGTAAATGAAGAAGAGAGAGGGTGGTTGAAATCTCACCTCACTTGTCAATTGCAAGGTATGGATGTCTCGGCGGGAAGTCTGCCCGAGATGGTCCCCTGTACTGATTCTTTCCATAGAAGCCACGTCGAGTCCTCGACTCACCAGGGAAGCATGCACACGTTAATTCAACATTTAAGGGCTCATATACCCCCTGGCGCGAGCCATGCAGAATTAAGGTGGCGTATGACAGAGGAGTGCAGGCCAGATTTGATTGAAGAGACGCCTCATCTAGAAATTCTAGGAGGCCTCCGATGGGAAAATGTTTAGGAGTATATATACCTATTTTTGATATTTTTCAAGGGATCGATGGTAGAACGAAGCTCCCAATTGTAAAGTTTTAACAAACACTCTAGTTCTCTGGATTATGCATCTGTATTTGGTATTTCATGTTTAATAACAGACAGTTTTCTTACCCCATATAGTTTTCATCTCATACTGAGGGAGTTCATGATTGACTGATTCACATGAATTATTGCAATTATGTTACGATAAAGGATTTATTGTTTCATTGTTGTATTCTTCGATTTTCTACGTTTGAATGTAAGAAGATCTTGCATTTAGATGTTTTCTCCTACAGTCTGTTAGAAACCTGATGTTTATGATAGACCTTTGCAGTTCTCTTATACAAGTCTTCCCCCTACTCACCCTTACTACAACTCACTATCTGAAGTTTATCTAAGACCTCACTTGCCCACGCATGCCTGGCCTAGTTTAGGAGTTAGAACAATATTGTTTTTAGTTAACTTCCATTAGATCGCCCCTTTTTATAAATGAATCATGACATAAACTGATGGGCATCGGGCTCTTCTCCTTCTACAATCCAGGAGTGACTTTTGATGCTAACATTTCTGGCACTGTTTCCAGGGACGAAGTTGAAATTTTTCCCCGATATTGATCGACATTGAGCCTCTGATTTTGAAGGTGCATCAGGTATCAGAACCTTTGAAGATTGCTTCTATGCACCTGGCAACTCCATTGTGACGACTCCACTGTGGAAAACCTGTCGTGTTAATTGTGGCTTTCAGAGGCAGACACACGCGGTCCCATCCACAGCTACCTCTAGCTACACCTGAAACTGATCCGGAGGCGGTTCTCAGAAAAGTAAAGGCCTCTGAAGGAGAAGCTTTCACCGTCGAACTAGGTAAACCGCCATCTCCTTCTGTAGGAACTCCAATCCTCAGTTTCTTAGCAGACCTTTTTCTGAAGTTTCCCATTTCTCGAATTTTGGGAGTGTTCCTGTTGAGTTTCCCCCCCCTGGTCTGGGATTGGAGGGAGAAATCCTTGTCACTCCCCTCTCCCCTGAAGTTGTACCTTGGCGTAGACCCAGGACCACAGAAGATTTCCCCACTCCTAGCTTTACCACTCCTCCTCTTGTTACTGTTGTCGCTTCTACACAAAGAGAAGCATCTGCTGGCTTAAGCCCGTTAGCCTTCTCCCTAAATCCCCTGCTGTTTCCCATTCCCCTTAGAAGCTCATCCCCAGTATCCACTTTTTGAGCTCCTTCTCCTCTGAGTTCTTCTCCACATAATATCCCTATGGTAGGAGAAAACCCCCCTATGAATAGAATGGAGGCTATTATAGCCGCTAGGTATGCTCCCCTTGTGTTACCCCAGCCTCTCAATGCCCTTGATCTAAAAATGAAGAAGACTTGAAATACTTGAAATTTATTTGCAATGTGAATGTTATGTGTTTAAAGCAAAAGGATCAATTTGCAACACATAGATTAAAGGATTACTTATGCAAATTACACATAGACAGCAGCATAATCAATGAACATAAGCACATAAACACAACAATTGATAAAGGAGTTCACCCCTCTTATGGGCTACATCTCCTGGTCCAGCCTCCAATGGATCATTATTATTAATTTCTCAAAAAGTGCTCAAAAACATGTCTTACAATGATCAAACTGACAAACCGACTGCTCCAATGGCTTTAGAGCATCCCAAAACCCCTGTCTGGGCTCTTTCGGCACCTCAATCGGTCGAAAAACGAAGAAGTTAGGCCTCCTGGAAGTCTCCCTCTTCAAGCTTGCTGTCTCTGCATCTACAAAACACACCCTTCTTGTTTGAACCTGGCTCACATGCATTTTAAAGTGTGAAAACCCAGCCCCGTGCGCAACTGCACAATGGTGCAAACCGTAGGACGGTTAAGGGCGTGCCAGCCCCTAACCGCCTAGGCACCTGGGCGTATGGGTCATAGAACCGCGCGCTAAAACAAATGGGGCTCTGTCCATATAACCGTTGGAACCATAATACAACTGTTGGAACCATATTACAACCATTGAAACCATTTACAATACACATGTGCACCAATGGATAGACCCATGGTCACATAGATATGGAAAGCACACGACCAAGGGCTGGGCTAGGCCCGACCCGGTCGCGACCCAAACTATACCAACAAGCAACTTTAAATACAATTCAAAACACATATATACCAAGGTACGAGCGGTATCCTGATTGGTGATTGGAGTTTGCATAAGTGTTTGTGCGGTGGGGAGGTCCGGGGGTCGAACCCCATAGACTCCATACATTTTACAAACAATAATAAATACCACTACCCAAACAATGAGTGACACGTGGCACCCATAGATTGGGCCATGTGTTCTCATACCATTCGCCACCAAAGGACACGTGTCACATCCTGATTCGACAACTGCCATCCAACCAAATGTTGCCAAATCATCTGTACGGTCTGTACGATCCTGCCACGTCAGACTGTACGGACTGTACAGACTGTATAGTTAGCATCAAAATTTTTGCTTGTTTGACTTGACGAACAGGTCACGATATCTTCTCCATACGGAGTCCGTTTGACAAAGTAAATATACCGCTGGAATCAAGAAGACGAGACGGACGCAATGTCACTATTTTCGTTGCATTCCGAGCACTTTGAAATTTGAGCAAAATTTTGATCCCCTGATCACACCTCCCCATTGGGAAGCTTTTGGACCTCCAAAAGATTATTCTCAGTCTATGTGAAGATGAGGGTAAAGTTCCCTCACCCTTCCAACCTCAATCCACTTGGCCTTGCTTGGATTCGTCCCTTTAAGACCCACTCGCAAATACTCCACATTTCCTCGTTTCGAAGTTCGCATCCTCCTGTCAAGGATGGTGTCTTCCTGCAGTTCTGTTAGATACTCTGGAGAAAAATCATCTATGGAAGGAATCTAAACATGCTCTCCTTGATCATCAATCAATGGAGGCTCATACAACTTCAAATTCTCAACATTAACAACTGCATACATCTACATATAAGGAGGCAAATCTAGACGAAAAGCATTGTTACCAATCTTGTCAACAATCTTGAAAGGACCATATCGAATCGGTTTCAACTTTTTACCTTCTCCTTTAAGCCTCTCCTTGCTGATGTAAAGCCAAACTTCATCTCCAACTTCAAAATTGTGATCAACACGATGCTTGTCATGTCTCGTCTTGTACTTGGCCTGACTCTTTTCCAACTTTTCTTGCACCACCTGATGTATCGACTGAATTTGTTCAATGAACTTCTCTGCCCTATCAATGTCATATTGACCATCGACAAAAATATCTTTCCCAAAGATAAAATCTAAAGGCGACTTGGGCAAATAGCCAAAACATGCTTCAAATGGCGACGTTTGCGTCGAAGAGTGCTTAGCTCGATTGTACGCATGCTGAATGTAGTGTAAATGTTCATCCCAAAGTTTA
>ML799435.1:104509-124339 GCA_009831015.1 Picea engelmannii | reverse complement strand
TAACCTTATGCCCAAAATAGTAATGGAAGAATTGGGACTGGAGGTGACAAAGACTTATCATGATTTGTACTCTTTCGATTCAAGGAGGGTGCAGTGTCTGGGAGTCATCAAAGACCTGGTGGTCTCTTTGTTTCAGCTGCCCACGAAGAGTGTGGTCATGGATATTGTGGTAGCTGATGTCCCCCCCAAATTCGACATGTTGTTGTCAAGATCTTGGATTAAAAGGCTTGGAGGAACATTACAGATGGATCTCTTGTATGCCACCATTCCAGTCTTCGGAGGGGAACAAAGGAGGTTATATAGGGAAGCTCAGTTGGCCTACATTGTTAGTGACAAAGCAAACTCCACCAATCATCCTATATTTGCACTTGACACTGATTTGGGGGCTAGTTTAATGTAGCTCACTGATGCTCCTGAAGACCCTGTCCAAGTCAGAAAATAGCCCAATCTTAATTATGAGATTCCCCTTCCAACCATCTCTATTTGGAAGATGTTCTTCGACAGAGCTTCTTCTAGCAAAGGCACTGGCACCGGAGTGGTCTTCATATCACCTTGTCAAGAGACCATATCCCTGTCATACAAGCTGGAATTTGAAACTACCAACAATGTGACGGAATATGAAGCTCTTGTTCTGGGTATGAGGGCTGCAAAAGAAATGGGAATTAAAGAGATAACAGTATTTGGAGATGCTGAGTTGATCATCCAGCAAGTCAGAAATTCTTATCGTGTTAATCATCCTCGGCTCATAAATTATAGAAATGAGGTATGGGACCTGATCGATAATTTCTTCATGGCTTTTAACATTTCTTTCATTCCGAGGGGGGAAAACACTTCAACTGATTCTTTAGCTGTCTCAGCTAGTTTGCTCAAAGTTCCTCTGCCGCCTATGGTCAAATATGATGTTGAAATAAAATATAGGCCCTCTGTACCAGACAATGTCAAGCATTGGAAGGTATTCGAAGATGATCTGGAAATCAAAAAAATTCTCCAATCTGTTGATGAATTTTCTGCGTTGCACATTGATCAAGATCCCGACCTAGAATGTGACCCTCACCCTGAGGTGTTTTTAAATGAAATTGCTAATCACTAGATTATTCAGCTGCCTAGCAATCACATTCTAAGGGGACTAGTCCCTTTAGAAAGATTGTTCGATGGGAATGATGTGGCAGTAAAGGGTAAGGTTTCAAATGAATATTCTGACATAGCTGAGTGTAACATTGGCACACAGGAGGAGCCCAAGTTTGTCAAATTATCAAGTAGCTTGACCAATGAACAGAGGGCAGAATATACTAAGTTATTAAAGGAATTCGCGGGTGTGTTTGCGTGGACCTATGAAGACCTCAAGACTTATGACACATATGTCATTGAGCACAAGATCCCACTAAATGAAGAGGCTAGGCCATTCAGACAGAAGCTAAGATAGATAAATCCCATGTTGTTTCTCGTCATGGAGAGAGAAGTGAAGAAATTGTTAGATTCCCAAATCATTGTCCCCTTGAGATATTCTAAATGGGTGGTCAATTTGGTCCCGGTGAGGAAAAAAAGTGGAGAAATCAGGCTTTGTGTCGATTTTAGGAACCTAAACAGGAGCTCAAAGAAAGACAACTACCCATTGCACAACATGGAGCAAATACTGCAAAGGGTAACTGGTGCATCTCGGATATCCATGATTGATGGTTTTTCTGGCTATAATCAGATATCAGTCATGCCTGAGGACAGAGAAAAAATGACCTTCACCACTCCTTGGGGCACATTCATGTATGCCAAAATGCCTTTTGGATTGATGAATGCAGGAGAAACATTTCAGCGAGCCATGGACATAGCCTTCATTGGGGAGAAAGATAAGTTTGTGGTGATCTATCTGGATGACATAACAGTCTTGTCTGGGTCTGACAAAGAGCACTGTTGTCATCTGAGAAAAGTTTTTTTGAAGTGTTGGAGGTTTGGCCTATCCTTAAACCCCAAGAAATCTTTGTTTTCTATGAAGGAGGGGAAGCTATTAGGCCATATAGTATCAGCAGAGGGAGTGAGGATTGATCCTAGCAGGGTAGAGGCAATTCAAACCCTGTTTCTTCCTAGATCTAAGAAGGAAGTTTAGGCCTTTTTGGGGAAGATTAATTTCCTGAGGAGATTCATCTCAAATTTTGTTGAGTTGGTGAAACACATCACAACCATGCTCAGGAAGGGAAATGAAGTGAAATGGACCGCTGGACCCAGGGAATCTTTTATCCAAATAAAAAGGGCATTGACTAAGGCACTTGTGCTGATCAGTCCTGACTATTCCAAAGAGTTCCTAATTTTCTCTTTTGCTTCTTTTGATACAGTAGCAGTGGTCTTGTTGCAGGAAAATGAGGAAGGGAAAGAGCAACCCATTGCCTTCTTCAGCAAGGCATTAAGAGATGCAGAGATCAAGTATGAAATCATGGAAAAACAGGCCTATGCCTTAGTGAAATCTCTCAAAGCTTTCAGAGTCTATGTCCTGCACTCAAAAGTGACCGCATACGTTCCTTCAGCCTCTGTGAAGGACATCCTTGTATAGCCTGACATAGACGGGAGGAGGAGTAAGTGGATAGACAAGATCCTAGATTTTGACTTGGAGATAAGGCCTACCAAATTGATTAAAGGTCAAGGCTTAGCCAAGCTGTTGGCTGAAGCAAATTGTAGAGCCTTGGGGGTATATTTCATCAATGCATGTTTAGAAAATCAACATAATCAACTGTCTGATGTAAACCCTCAAACAGAACCCCTGTTGGCTCGATGTCCTTGGTATAAGGATGTTATATATTTTTTGTAGGAGTTGCGGCCTCCAGATGTCCTGCAAAGAAACAAGGCAAGAGCTCTGAAGCTCAAAGTAGTCAAATACTGCCTTGTCGATCAAATTTTATACTAAAAGGGCCCCCTGGGGGTGCTTTTAAAATGCATGAATCCGCAAGAGGCCGATAGGATCATGGTTGAATTTCACAGCGGCCTATGTGGAGGGCACCATTTCTGGAAGACCACAACTCACAAAATTCTCAGAGCTGGGTACTACTGGCCCACCTTGTTCACTCATGTCTGTAGAGAAGTTAGAGCCTGCATCCCATGCCAAATTTTTTCAGGAAAGAAACAACTCAAATCTCTGCATTTAAAGCCTGTAGTTGTTTCTGGACCTTTCCAGCAATGGGGCCTAGATTTTATTGGATAAATCCACCCTGCTTCCAGTGGGCAGCACAGATGGATCCTGATTGCTACAGATTTATTTACTAAGTGGATCGAAGTTATTCCCACCAGGAGTGCTTCCCACAAGGTAATTATTGGATTCCTGGAAGACCTCATCACAAGATTCTGCTGCCCAAGAAAGATTGTTACTGATAATGCAGCTTCATTCAAGGCTAAGCCATTAGCCAAGTTCTGTGAGCAATTTGGGATCAAACTGATTCACTCTACCCCATACTATCCCCAGGGAAGTGGTTTAGTAGAGTCCTCCAACAAAATCCTGATAAGGATTATCAAAAGACTATTGGAGGACAACAAAAGGGCCTGGGATTCAAAGTTGAAATTCGCTCTATGGGCCGATCGGGTGACCACAAAGAGATCTATAGGCATATCCCCTTTCCAATTAGTTTATGGAGTAGAAGCTGGTTTCCCTTCTCAGCTAGCCATTCCTGTAGCAAAGTTCTTCCAGGATCATCAAGAAGAGCCTTATGACATGATCAAAAGAGTTCATCAACTAGTGGAAGTCTAGCAGGCCAGAGAGCAGATAATGGACAGAATTTAGGACCATCAGTAGAAGGTCAAACTGGCTTTTGATGGGAAAGTCAAGACGAAAGATTTTGACATCGGGGATTTGGTGCTTAAGTGGGATGCACCCATGCAAGACAAGGGAAAACACGACAAGTTTGACACCCTATGGATTGAGCCTTTCAAAATCTCTGAGGTTTTCTCAAACAACCCATATAGGTTGTAGGATTTGGAGGGTGAAGAGGTTTTCAACAACCCAATAAATGAGCATTTTCTGAAGAAATGTTTTGTTTGAGCCTTAGATGGCTCCTTTGTTTGTAAATATTGTCCTTTTGGTTCTTTGTTCATTTTCCTTTTTATTATTTCTGGCTTAGTAAATGACTCCATAGCCCAATAGCAAGGCACTGAAGCTACAAATGAGTTCTTAGAGCATCATAGCGACGACTCTATCCCCCATGAAGCCTAATGTTAGCAACACTTTTAGTCTTGGGCACAAAAGTACTCAGGTCTGCAGGTTATGCGAAAAGCGCCCAAGCACAACACGGAAAAATCTCTTTTCAGGTTACAAGTCAAGCGAGCGGGCAAAGTTTTGTTGTCGAGCGACTGAGACCCATCTATAAAGATGATTTCTGGCCATCGGGATCTCGGGGCTACCAAGTTACCCGAGGTATAGCGTAAGAGAAAGCACCTATATTTCAAGACAAAATCTGGGTTGTCCGATCCAGTGACGCATGGCACAAGATCTAGTCACGTCAGCATATCGGCATTCGGGAGTTCGAAGGGTAAAAGTCCCTTGTCTTCTCACATCTCGGAACCTCGAACCCTGAAGCACCAAAAGCATCTAGAATCGGGCCCCTGGTTTCCATGCCTGGTCACAAAGGAGCCACCCTGGAGGAGGGGCGCTAAGGTTTATCATTTGGCAAGACGGGCCCCGAAGAGCCGAGAGCGATCTTAGCCGTTTATCCCGGAGGGACACGTGGTGCACGATTAGGCTCTCTGCCTTTTCTCCCATCATGATTTTGAAGCGAAAGGAGTAGCTCTTGCATATCCCCAAGATGTGAAGCGCCAAAGACATCCCAGACCTGGGCCCACAGTATTACCGAATTATTTCAGGACCGTCAGATCAGAGAGGGGCGCGTGGCACCCATTAGGCCCTCTCGACATTTCTCCCATCGCAACTTCAAAGAGAAAGGATCTACTCCTTCATATCCATGAACCTAGAAATGCCAAAAGCATTTTTGAAGATAGGCACAAGGTCACAACCCATAGTCGCTTGAAGGCAATAGAAAGAGCTACGCAAAGGGCTGAAGCACTGGGTATAGTTGTAGAAGGGATTATCGTGTTCTCTAGGTGCCAGTTTAACTTGATCCCAACCCTGATTCCTGCTCGGAGTAAATGAAGAAGAGAGAGGGTGGTTGAAATCTCACCTCACTCGTTAATTGCAAGGTATGGATGTCCCAGCGGGAAGTTTTCCCGAGATGGTCCCCTGTATTGATTCTTTCCATAGAAGCCATGCCGAGTCCTCAACTCACCAGGGAAGCCTGCGCATGCTAATTCAACATTTAAGGGCTCAACTACCCCCTGGTGCGAGCCATGTAGAATTAAGGTGGCGTATGATAGAGGAGTGTAGGTCATATTTGATTGAAGAGATGCTTTATCCCGAAAGTCTAGGAGGCCTCCGATGGGCAAATGTTTAGGAGTATATATACCTAGTTCTGATATTTTTCAAGGGATCGATGGTAGAGTGAAGCTCCCAATTGTAAATTTTTAACGGACACTCTAGTTCTCTGGATTATGCATCTGTATGTGAGATTTCTTGTTTAATAACAGACAGTTTTCTTACCCCATCTAGTTTTCATCTCATACTGAGGGAGTTCATGATTGACTGATTCACATGAATTATTACAATTATGTTACGATAAAGGATTTATTGTTGCATTGTTGTATTCTCCGGTTTTCTGCGTTTGAATGTAAGAATATCTTGCATTTAGATGTTTTCTCCTACAGTCTGTTAGAAACCTGATGTTTACGACAGACCTTTGTAGTTCTCTTATACAAGTCTTCCCCCTACTCACCCTTACTACAACTCACTGTCTGAAGTTTATCTAAGACCTCACTTGCTCATGCATGCCTGGCCTAGTTTAGGAGTTAGAACAATATTGTTTTGAGTTAACTTCCATTCGATCACCCCTTTTTATAAATGAATCGTGACATAAACTGATGGGCGTCGGGCTCTGCTCCTGCTACAATCCAGGAGTGAATTTTGACACTAACAGGTACCACATAGGTTACTTATAGGGGTTATTCTATAGGTACCCTGGGTCAGATAAGGGCCATAAAACACACAACCTTTATGGAGGATTACCTTTCCAGGGGGATCTGAATGATTGGTTGTTAAGCTCATGAGGGCCCTTATAAATGATTATTTTTCCTCCAATATTTAGCAGTGGAGTCTCGGGACCACCTTGGGCAAGGCATACCTACTTTAGAAAGGGAGGTACCTTCCAGCCACTTTATCTTGTTTGTGTGCATAGTTGGCCTTTTGATTATTTTCGGTGTGCTCTTTGATTATTAATAGACCTTTGATATTTTATACCATGCTTTGAGTTGTCATTATCATGGATAATGGAGCTCCTATGACTCCCTCCTTTACCGATACCCCCACCATGATGTTCACTCATTTCATGGGATGAATCTATCCGCTTTTCATAATGGTATGAAGAATTATGACACTCATTCCATGCCTTGGGTATCTAATCATTTTCCTATTGATATTCCAAGCATGCCTTCACCCTTTCCATCCTTTCCATGGCCCACTTATGTGAATCCTAGTTTTGGATCCAAGGGAACCATGGCCCCACTGTCTATGTCTTCATTTGATAAGAGTCATGTCCCTTAACCAACTCTCATTGTGGGAGGTTGGAACCTCCCCTCTTACAGATCCATTCCTAGCCATGTTTTTTCAGGAGCCATTACTCAAATGGGTGGTTATTCTACTTATTACACCCCATCCGTGTATCCTTCATTTGCCATGCCAATTCCTATGAACACTTTTACCATGGAGGGTCCACATATATCCTCAGGTATTTCATACAAGGGGAATCATTTTTATGGTTCAGGCTACCCTCTTCACAGAACCCCTTCACATGGGGGAAACATATATCCTCACTTGAATAATCCTTATCATACTTTTGTCTAGTCACAGACATGTTATTTAGTGATGATGCTTGTACAAACTTCTATGGATCAATTAGACGAAGGATGCTACCTTTCCAGACAGGGACATGGTGTAAACTAGGATCATTCCTCACCTACAATGTCTCAAAACCAATCTTTCCCGGGACCTTGGTATCAAATGCCACAACTCACCATCGCCGCTAGTCCAGTCACTGCCAGTCATACTGGAGCTCCATCACCAACCACTGCTAGTCATGTTGGAGATTGGTCGAGGATCTATGCAAGTCATGTTGAATACCTGCAACCAGTCACTTCTAGTCATGTTGGGCGCATCACTCTAGTCACCATGAGTCATATCGACATCACATCTCCAACCTCTCTACATCATGTGGGAGATGAATCTCCAACCTCTGCCAGTCATGTCGAGATCATGTCGCCATCCATTGTAAATAACATTGGGGGAATTCATATGGTTGAGAAGCCTAGACATGTCATACATAAGCCCAAGTTCCTTTGCAAGACTTGCGAAGTAGATCACCTCACTCATTTGTGTCCTGCTACTAACGGGATACCGAAAGCGTGGTTATCACCTAGGGGCCCTTCGGGTTCTGAGGCGTTTGTGATTTCCCCACACTCTATTTCTAATTTGATTGACATGACAGTCATTCCGATGAAATCCTCGCCCAGCCACACCCCCAATTTTTAGGGTGATGCATCTCCTGGCCTTGTTGTCATGCATCCTATTCAACCAATGGTTGAAGAAGTGGTCATACCGACATAATTTCCAGTCAATCCAACTCTTCTTTTCGAGGGTGATGCGTATTCCAACCATGTCATTAGCATTTCTAGTACTGCACCTTCTAAACAAGGGAGAGTTTTACTCTCCCTGAACACTCTCCCTCCAAGTCCTGAAGAAGTTCGCTTTGATTGGGATGGTCTTGTGGGGCATCCAATGCCTCCTCCTATGCATTTTCAAGTAAGTGACATTATCTGATATATCATGGAGAAGGTCACCTCCGCTAGGACTTTATCCTCCTTGACTTGGAGAGATTTGGGTTTTTCCAAGCTTGTGTTAGCTATTTGTAAGATGTTGACCTTCCACAGAAGTCCAACGAGTCGGATTTGAGCTCTTTTTTGGCTCGTCTAAAAAGAGAAAATATTTCCAAGTGAATTTGTCTCTTTCACACTTGTTAATTGCATTTGAAAGATCACGAGTCTTAGTTAAACTCTTTTCCAACTCGTTTTCAAAAAGAGAAAATATTGTCGAGTGAACTTGTCTCTTTCACACTCATAAATTGGATTTGAAAGGACGTCTATTTGGTACAAGTCTATCCCTTTTTCAAACCAAGTAGAATAAGATTATGAGAAGGACATTTTTTGGCGTTAAGTTTTGATTGCATCTCATGCCCTTTCTTGCAATATTGAGCCTATTTTAGGTTCTCTCTTTGCGTTATAAACCATTTGCCTCAACAGTTTTGCACCCTCAACCAACCAGAACCTTGATTATATCCTTCGCAACTTGACACCCCATACCCAGGAGGGAACATTCCCCCGAGTATCCATCTCTCGCATGGACCTCCTTTCATTAAGCATAGGTATGTTCCACTGCTGGAACTAGTTTTTCTTACCTTTTATTGGCAGCAGTGGAACATACACAAAAAACAAAAAAAGACGGGAGGGAAGGGAGTATTATATTTTATTGGCAATAGTCACGTCGCCTTTGAACAGAGCACACAATTTTTGAGTCCACTTGTCATCATAATTTTGTGTTTAGTGTGACCTTAGGAAGCTGAGATCGTTACAGAGAGTTTACTCCCCCGACTAGTTACTCTTCCAGTCCCTATGGAGAATTTGATTGATGCCCCCTACATCTCATGGTTTCATCATTGAATCTATGTTGCCAGAGTCTTCCATATGTCTCATGCTCTTGTTCAAAGGATGTCTATCAACCTGTGTTGGCCATTCCTCAAAACTCTTGACTTTGGATGTCAGACATACCCTCAGTTTGTCTCATAATCACATGAAGTTGTAGTCCTATTGCACAGCTTGGTCCTACTTTCCTCATTGGTAGGTAACCTTGAACCCAACAGTCGACATTTCATCATTGGTCGTTGACTGTGTGGTTTCCCTTGTGTTTGACAACAAGAAATCTATTCACACATTGGGATTCGTGTAATGTCTTGGATTCCATTAGCTTTATTGGTGGTTTCCTCACCTTTGTCAGTAGTTTTTCTCATTGGCTTCTATTCAGAGGGTCTTTTTCGTGTACCGCTTGCACCTGGCATATGAAAAATACGCACAGGGTCATTGGTTCGTGAACATGTTCTTCGTCTAATTTCCTCCAAATAATCAATCTCCTTCTTTGTACATTGTGTTGAATGATGAGAGATGCCTTAATTCTTTCCTTTCAATGGGTCTCCTTCCATCAAATTCAACTCATCTATTCTGGAAACGAGACCTAGAGTCCTATGAGTACCTAGAGGCTTGCAGTCATTAGTGGCAGGTTCTCTCGCCATCGATAGTTGGGAATACATCAATGTCTCCTAATCGACGTATTATTCAAGTTTTCGACCCCAACTCCTTTATTCACACTTGTAAGAATGTACTCAGTGCCTTGATACCTACTTTCATCATCGGTAGGCTGTCTCATTTTTTTTTAACGATATATCTTAACGACCGGTAATCAAACGAAGTCTCATTGTATTCGACCTCAAGTCATTTATTCACATGATGTAGACTTTCACCTTTGGCGGATTGTGTAGAAGACTTGAACACATGAGTTTATAGTCACAACTTTCATGAGTTGTTGCTACCTTTTCATTGGACCAATACCTATGTGACTCCAGTGATCATGGGATATCAGATTGTACTCCATTGTATACAGATATCTTCAGATTGATTTTGAGTCTGGTTTTACTGGGCCTTGTTCATGACTATGATAGCCTTTGGCATGTAACCACATTTGTATTTTCCTATTCATGGCCATGGACATTTGTTTGGTATATTTTCACATGGATCTGCAGTGTAATTCAAATTGGCAGCCATGCATGCAAAGTCAATAGAGATTGTAATGAGCAAATAGTTCTTCCAGCTGGGTTCCCATTACTCCACTTATTGGTTTTATAATGTATTTCGTCCATCGCAGATACTCCTCTGACCTCACACATTAGACGGAATCTGTTATAGAAATATTTACCTCACCCTATGAAATCTTGCACAGAGGACCTTTTTCATTTCCCTATGCAGACTTGAAGTCCTTTTTTGCAAATCCCAGAGCTAAAAACATTATTTTTCCACATATACGTGCCCTGCCTATATTACAACATGCGTATATGTAGGTTTCACCACTACAACCCACGTACATCAATAAATGTTCCCAAAATTAAACAATGATGTCGAGTTTCCATGTCACGTCACAAGATCAATGAACCTTGGCCTTCCATATAATGGAAATGTTTCAACTCGGCCCTTCAGTTCCTCTTGAAGGCTATAAATGGGACAAATCCAAGCTATGGAAAATAAGAGAAAGAATTCAACTTTGAGAGCAAAGTTGCTCTATATAAATTATTCACTTCACATTGAGTCTGCATCCCTTTATCATTTAAGTATGAAAACAGTGTTCATCCCCCAAGATCTTCCCTTATTGATTGAGAACTTCATTGTCTCTCTTATATGAGCTTGCCTTTGGTGGAGGATTGAAGTGTTGGAGGCCCAACTGGAAGGAACTTAGTTTCCTAGTTCCGAACTTTGCCGACACAGAATTTTGTAACTCATTTACTTTTGTTGATTATATCTTAATAGAAATACTCTTGTCTCTTCTAATTAATATCTTTCAAATATTTGAATTGTTATTCCATGGGCGTATCTGTTATGAATGTTAATGGATTATGCTATCGAATTTGATAACATTATATATTATCACCATATGCTTTTTTTTCTTGGTTGTTGAGAACTAGTTGCAGGTATATTTATTTGGGTCAAGTGCTCAAAGGTGGACTTCATCGAACATCTGGGCGAGGTAGGCCTTTTATCTATCCTACTAGCATATTTATTTATATAGCATACTTGATATTATAATTGATTTCAGTAGTCATTTTCGTATGTTGTGGTTTACCCCTAGCCATAGAGAGATTTTCCTCATAATAGGATATTGTCACATATAGTAAGCTACCAATCATTGACCTTTATTTCCTCTGGTATGTAGAATTTGAATCATCATATTTTCTCAACTTGCAACTGGTTTGCATAGGAGTGATAACTGGTTTGCAATCTTCCATTCTGAACCTCTTTAGCATTTCTCTGATATACTTAGTTTGAGAAATAAAAATTCCTTGGTTGCTTTGACGTATTTGAAGACCCAGAAAGAAGGATAGTTCTCTAAGTAATGACATTTCAAATTCATTCTGCATATCCTTTGCAAATTTATGTCTTAACCTGACATCATTTCTTCCAAAAATAATATCATTAACATAAACTTCAATTAATAAAATATTATCATGAGTTACCTTGATGTAGAGGTTGTTGTCTACACTTCCTTTTCTGAACCCTACCTGTTGTAGATATTTATCCAATCTAGAGTACCATGCTCTAGGAGCCTATTTTAGAACATACAAGGCCTTCTTCAATTTGCACACATAATATGTGTTCTCTGACAACTGAAATCCTTCTAGTTGTTCGATGAAGACTTATTCTTCAAGTTCCCCATTCAGAAAAGTTGATTTCATGTCCATATGATACACTTGAATATTCTTGGAGCATGCATAAGTTAAAAGCAATAAGATTTCTTCCATTCTGGAAACTAGGGAAATTGTCTCTTCAAAGTCGATTCCTTCAACCTGTGTGTATCATTTACATACCAATCTAGATTTGTTCCTTGTAACTTGTCCATCTTCATTCAATTTATTTCTGAATACCCACTTTGTGTCAATCACATTTTTATTCTTTGGTCTTGGAACCAATTCCCAAGTTTCACTATTCTCTATTTGATCCAATTCTTCATCCATGGCCTTATTCCAAAATTCATCCTTGCTGGCCTCTTCAAAAATGTTTGGTTCAATCGTATATGAGAGTGCTAGGTGCATTTATTCTGGTGAATGAATTATTCTTCTAGTATCAACTCCTTCATCTTTGTTTCCGATAATCTGATCTGAAGGATGATTCTTCTGTACTCGTTTGCTAGGTGTCTTTGGAAGCACTTGCTAAACTTTCTCTTCTACTTATTTCTAATCTTCTTCATCTTCCCCTTCTACTTCTTCTTCATATTCTACTTCTTCTTCGTAAAGATGTTCCATTGATTCATTTTCTTCTTCCTTTAATTCACGTCCACATGTTTCATCAATTTTTACATTGATGCTTTCCATAACTTTGTTCAACCTCAGATTGTAACACTTGTATTCTTTCCTTGTAATTGAGTAACCAACAAGTACTCCTTTGTCCACATGACATTCAAACTTTCCCATCTTTCCATCTTCTCTTTTGATGTAGCATTTGCTTCCAAATACTCTTAAGTGCTTCACATTTGCTGGTCTTCCTTTCCATAGCTTGTAGGGATTTTTTTCAGTGTTGTTTCTGAGCATTACTCTGTTTTGAATGTGAATTTTTGTATGCACTGCATGTGTCCAAAAAATATTTGTCAATTTGGAATCCATTAGCATTGTTCGATCCATTTCCTGTATAATAATCATCCATTATGATAATGTTCCTTTGTCTCTGAACCAGTCTATGAATTGATGCTCTCGTCCACTATCATATATTTGTCAAAACTTGCTAAGTGTTCTTACGAATCCATCTCTATTCATACTGTGAAAGAATCTACTTGTGCAACTATCCATAATGATGACCCATATGTCACTGTACTATCATGAAGTACTACTACACCTGATTAATCTATCATATTGTACTTATTCTAATTGAATGCATTGAATCTGTCTACTCAAACTCTCCAAGATTCTCAAAGGATGGTTCTTCGGTCTATCTTAGCTACCCCATAGACTCCCTCTTTATATTACTCATATTATCTGGGAGTATCTAAGTCGGATGGCTTCGTAAAATTCCTTCTCCGAAGTGTATTCATCATCATCTTCATTAGTAGATTCATCATCTCTCTTAGCTTTGACTTCTTTCTTTCTGCATGTGGATTCATCTCTCACTACAGTGCATGAAAGTACAATCTCTTGAACTTGTTCCTTATTTACCTGTCCTTATTTTCTTTAAGTTATTTTCCAAACCTTTCTTTATCTGACATCTTTCATTTTCTCTATAGAATTTTGTTCATCTCATTTTATTTCCAATGTTGCGATCTCTAGGACCTGGTATTTGTTCACCTGTTATTCATGTTTTCTTATCCACACTTTATTATATCCAATATCAGTGTTCTCTTTCATGGAATTATCGATCATGCTTCTACAGTCACTAGCTATGTGTCCATAGTTATGAAAAATGTAACATTCAATGTTACGTGGGGCCACATAGGAATTTCTTGCTTGAACATTTTTATAATCCCTGCAATCTGCAACCTTATGTCCAAAATTAGTACAATAAAAACAATGACCATAGAAGAAATTTGCATATCTGGGAGTGAATGATCTTCTGAATTTCTTCCTTGATTGATCATGATCATGATTGAATCTTCTTTGTGGATTGAACATGAATGGTATTCTTGAAGATGTATCTTTAATAGTTTTCTTAGATTATGGTTGACCATGATTCCTTCCTTTGAGTACTTCTACATAACTCTTTCTATTTTCTTCATTATTATTTTATAGAAACCAAGAGTGCTTCTCTTCATTCTCTATAACTTATGTGGATTTTTCTATCTCTTCAACGTTCTTGTTGAGCTTAGCGATTTTACTTCTCAATGTGACAACTTCTTCTTCAAGCTTCTCAACCTCTTCTTCTTTCTTCATTATTTGAGACTTAGTGACTTCTTTTGTTCTTTTCACTTCTTCAAGCTGGATTTTTAATGTGATTCTTTCTTCTTCAAGTCCTTTCTCTTCTTAACCAAATTATGCCTCAAGCTGGTTTAGATCGTTATTTCTTTCCTTAAGATGGTTTGTCAATATATTCTCTCTCATTTCTTCTTCTTCCTTCTATGTTGTTATGTTGGCTTCCAAATATTGCTTTTGATATTTAATATTTTCTTTGATCTTTCAGGTTTCTTCTAGCTAAGTTCTTAAGTTCTCGATGACCTATTGGGATTCTTCAAAAATTTAAACACTTTCCTTTTGTTTCATCAATTCTTTCTTGAGTGACTTATTTTCTTCTCTTAGTTCATCTAAAGCACTAATCAATTATGCTTCATAATTGTCTTCCTTTTCAATTAGTTTTTCTGTCTCATTTCCTTCATGGCATTCTATTTCAATATGTTCGTTCTTTTCACAATTAAATCAAAACAAGATACCTCTGGTGATTATGTACTCTTCATCTTTTGAATTTGTTTGACATGGTGAACATAATTCTTCTTGATCTGTATCTGCATCTTCTTTGACATTTTATGAATCTACGATGGATGAAGAATATATGTGATATAACTTATCCCAAAGTTCTTTTGTTGATGAACATTTACCAACCTTTTCTCTTACCATATTAGGTAATCCTTCCCAGATGAAATCCATTTCTATTTTGTTATTCTTCTTCAATTCCTTCTTAGTTGCAGTCTTTTCCCTTTTTAAACTATCATATCCTGTAACAAGGGATAGCCAAATATAATTCCCCTGTGCTTGTAAAAATAATTTTGTCCTTCTACTCCACATATCATACTTTAAACCATTATGACCATTAAACATTGGTACTCCATTCTCAAAATAATCCATGACCTCCTTCTAGTGGTTAAATTGTTTCCTGAAGGAACCGACTCAGATGCCAATTGTTGGATTACTGAGAGGGGGGGTGAATTAGTAATAGAGAAATTTAATCTTTTTTAACCACAAAATGAAAGTGTTATATCAATGTAGCATTATCATCCAATAGTTTCAGAGTAAATAAACAATGAACAAATGAGAAATCATACACATACACAGTACACCAATGTTTTTACGTGGAAACCCAAACAGGGAGAAAAACACAAAATGTTTTTAATAATTGCATTCATTAGAAGAACCAACTTCCTTTGTTTTCCAGCTGCAACTGGAAGGAGGCTCCAACCCCCTAGTTTCTCAGGCTACAACCTGAGGGAAGCTCCAGCTCCCAAATTCTCTGGCTACAACCAGAAGGAGGATCCAACCCCCTAGCTTCTCAAGATACAACCTGAAAGAAGCTCCAAATCCTCAATTCTCTGGCTACAACCAGAAGGAGACTCCAACCCCCTATGTTCTCCTCCTAAAACTATAATGTGGCTACAACCACCTGTCCTTGCCCCATCCAACCACCCTGGAAAATAAGTAGAATGATGGAACCACTGTCACACTATCACTATGAGATATATTGTTGTAAACATGTACCAATCAACCTGTAATCAACCTGTACCATAAACAAGTGCATCAACCATGCACCAACTTATACCAAACAACCTGTAATCATCTTGTACCATAAACAAGTGCATCAACCATGCACCAACCTGTACCTCAACCTATAATCATCATGTACCATAAACAAGTGCATCAACCATGCACCAAACTGTAGCTCAACCTGTACCATCAACAAGTGCATCAAACATGCACCAAATATGTACCAATCATGCATTAAATACACATAAAATATGACTCACCAAGATGTACCAACATCATAAACTATACACCTCAGGTGTGTGCCAACTCATCAACTACTTGTCTCAAACATGTACCCAACATGTACCTCAACCATATACAAAATAAATATACCAATGTAACCATCAAAATTTCTCTAGCAATACATCACACTATCCATAACCAAATACCATAAACCATTAAATCAAACCATGTGCCACAACCTCACTGTTATACAACCTCTATTTGTACCATACCGCAACCAAAATCCCTCATCAATTTCATCATCCAAATATGATTTGTAACTCTTTAATAGACCTGGTGTATATGATCACATACCTGCAAACCTTCCTTAACTTTAACAATAAGAGACTAGAATTTTATCAAACTTTACTTTAGTCTCACATGACTAATTTTGGATTAGTCAACAACCTTAACTTGAAATAATCATAACTATGTACCTGTAATGAATAAAGATTTGAAAATGGTACACAATGTTCTTCAGTGTCCTTTATGCAATTCCTACAGATTTCACTACTTGGAACCTCTCAAGAAAGGAGTTATAGAAAAAATGGCATACCTTGTTGAATTATGTCTTATTCTATAGATCAAACTTGTAGGGAATTCTCTGCATGGAATATTTGTTGTATAGATCTGAAAATGGTATAGAACATACTACAGTCTGTACTTTAACCAATACATTTTTTCTTACTGAATTTGGATCTGTTATGAAGAAGTTATGATGTTTTTACCTGAAATACTTGTTTTAGACAAGTTTCAGGACTGGCCACAAACCCTATTTTCCACAGAGTGTAACTCCAAAAATACAACGACCCACAAGACAAAATTGCTATCAAAACTACTTGGATATGTTTCGTCAACGACCTCCCAATTTCAAGGTCTGAATCATTCTAGAAAATACGTTATTGCGAAAATGGTGAGATGACCTGTAAATAACATACCTTAGAAAGCATCATCAAAAGAATTTATCCTCCCTTGAATTTTGGCCTTCTTTACTTCACCTTCCCTTTGAGATTCGACTTAGATATCCTTTGGTTACCTCAGTCACTTGTAGATATTCAATATTCTCAAGTGACATTAAAATGAGAGACCCTTACCTCTTATTTATACTTTTATGTAGCTTCCTCAAGGGGTTACCTTCTAACCATCTGAAACCACTTTCCTTATTTTAGGGCTAACCCGCTTTTAACCACTTGTCCACTTAGTAATTTATCCATTAACTTTATTATTTAAATAATTGATTTTGTATCCACTTTGAATTATAGTACACTCATCACTTCACTTTATTATTTACCTTCTAAAATCTCTTACACCACTTTCCTTATTTTAGGGCTAACCCACTTCTAACCACTTGTCCACTTAGTAATTTCTCCATTAACTTTATTATTTAAATAATTTATTTTGTATCCAATTTGACTTATAGTACACTCACCACTTCACTTTATTATTTAAATCATTTCTTCTTTGCAACCACTTTGACTACTATGACCTTTTGGGGATTCCAAATGACTCATGAGGGTTCTCCAACTTCACATGGCCATAACTCTCTAACTGTGAGGAGTTATGTGGCATTCCACATACCACCAAAAATGGCATGACATGTACTATCCATCTAGAATAATACTACCTTAAATATATATTAAAACTCATACAAGTATACATCAAACAAACTTGGGTTCATTACCCAAACCTTTGTGCTACCAAAATTCACTACCAGACTTTCTTCAAGGGTTGACATCAATGAAAACCAGCCCACATAATCAACAGGTGCATCAAATGGTACAAGAGAAATTGGAGAAAGCCAAGCCAAGTACAAGACAAGACATGACAAGCATCTTGTTGATCACAGATTCCAAGTTCGAGATGAAGTTTGTCTTTACATTAACAAAGAGAGGCTTAAGGGAGAAGGTAAAAATATTAAACCAATTAGATATGGACCTTTCAAGATTCTTGAAAAGATTGGTAACAATGCCTTCCATTTGGATTTTCCTCCTTATATGCAAATGTATGCATTTGTTAGTGTTGAGAATTTGAGATTGTATGAGCCTCCTTTGATTGATGATCAAGGAGATCATGTTCAAATTCCTTCCATAGATGACTTCTCACCATAATTTCTTTCAGAATTGCATGAGGATACAATCCTTGACAGAAAGATAAGAACTTCAAAACGAGGGAATGTGGAGTACCTTCATGTTGGTATTAAAGGCACAAATCCAAGAAAATCTAAATGGATTGAGGTTGGAAAGGTGAGGGAATTGTACCCTCATCTACACGTTGATTGAGAGTAGTCTTTTGGAGGTCCAAAAGCTTCCCAATGGGGAGGAGTGATCTAGGGGATCAAAAAATGATCAAAAATAAAAGTGTTCAAAATTTCTCAAAAATAGATTCATTACATAGATCACGTCCTTGTGATCCTAATGCAACTTGAACGGGCTCAAACAGAGTTCGTATGGCTGAGATATCACATTTTGTCCGCTTTTCCAAATAGGCGAAATGTTGACTGTGCAGTTCGTACAGGCCACGTGGAAATTGACCATATGACCGTACAGGTTGACTAGGAAGATGATGTGGCAGGTGATTTGGTAGCTGAGTTGGAAGGGACATGGACCAATCCTGGTCTAACATGTGGCATGTTTGAAGGAGAATGAAAAGGTGCCACGTGGCCCAGCCAGGGGCAACCACGTGGCACCCCCTTATTTATTGGTTATATAAAAGTTTGTTGGAGTCCATGGGGGTTGAACCTAGGACCTCCAGAAATGGAAAAATCTTTGCATAGGTCAGGCCACCATCCTGCCTACAAGGTATTTATTAACACTATAGTTCAAAACTTGTATTTAAAGTTGATTTATGGTTCATTTGGGTGGAGAAAGGGTTGAGGATTAGCCCCAACCCATAGTCACACACTATACCATTTACCATATGTCCGGCAGTGTGGGGAACCTCGATGTGATCAACACCTCCGACGGTTAATGCGCTTCGTGTGCTAACATCATGACAATTACGCCCACGATCTGAAAATGCGCATAGTGTTTGGTTTTGGCATGGAAAACACAAAGAGGCTGGATTCATTCACACAGAGGTGTGTTTTGGCGAGCAGGTACAACAAGTTATTGGGAAAAACTTTTAGGAATTGTATTTTTCTCAATTTTTGGCCAAACTAGGTGCAGGAAGAGCTCGACTAGGGGTTTTTGTACATTCTGGAGCCATTGAAGCCATCTATTTTTTTATTATAAGAATTTTAAAGAACTTTTTTTGACACTTTGATCATATAATGAAAATGATCCATTGGAATCTAGACGAGGAGATGTATCCCAAGAGAGGGGTGAACTCCTTTATCATTTTGTTGTGTTATGTGCTTACTTTTGATGGTCGTTTATGTATGTTTATTCTGTTCATTTTAAGTAAAAATTCATTAAGTTTATGTTCTTTCAACTTGATCCAATTTCCTAAGACACATACATATTCCACTTGCAAAATTTGTATACATAAACCTTTTTCATTTTCAGATCAAATTAAAACAAACAAAACACTCCACGATTTCTAACAACCTAACATCATATATGGCATCCTTCTGTTCATTTAGAGGCCTGAAATAAAAATAAAATTTATTTAGAAATCATATCAAACTTAATTAAGACTAGTTACAAAACATATGATTTTGTAGCTGGTCTAAAAACAATCATAATAAAACCAACTAGTATCAACACAAAACAAATTCAACTGAAATGAAGCCATAAATCTCGTTACCCAAATCGAACATTCGAAATTGAAGATGTGTGCATTTTTTATCCAATAGTAATATTGACATTTGTGGATTTAATGATAATATCCCTAGAATTTCAGAGCTTTTTACTTGCCCGATACATGCTCTATTGTGTTTCATTCTTTAATTTATGGTTATCCCTTTCCAGTTCTCTATTTTGTCTCATTTCCTGGTTGAGGCACATTTTTAAATGTGGGACATCCGCGTAATACCTTTGAGCCCATGTTGTTGGAAGATTGGTTGTTGTCATTGATGTTAACCCTAGTCATGGGTTTTTGACCGCAAGATTGATGAAGGTATTTGGACATGAAGGAAAATGCACATGTAGATAGAAGACCCATGGATGTATAGTATACATCATGTTGTTTCCGGTGGTATGTGGCACATCACGTGGATCCTCATGGTTGAAGAGAAATGAATTTTTGAAGATGACAAAGTGAATTGAAGAAGGAAGTACATGTAGGCCCT
>ML799435.1:64667-79974 GCA_009831015.1 Picea engelmannii | reverse complement strand
CCAGAAATACTATAGACTATCCATGATCCAATGAAACTAGTCCCACTCAATTTTGATACTCTAGGAATAAGTTATGATTGTTTTACCTGGAACACCTTCTTGAGACTAGTCAATAGGACTAGTCAGATACCCTATCTTACACATGGTTTAACTACACATTTAAGATGACCCAGAAGTTGAAATTTTTACCAAAGATACCTTACTAATTTCTGTGAATATACTTCGGATTTTAGGGTCTGAAATGTTACAGAAATTTTTTTTATAGTGAAAATTTCACAATGACTCAGTTCAAGATGATTACAGGACCCTATCTTGTACAAGATTTATCTCTGAAAGTATAAGGCCTTGGGAGATGAATTTTGAACCCAACGTAACTTGATCCATCTACTAAATATCCTCCAATACATTCCTTCTAAAAGGTTGTAGAAAACAAGTTATAGCAAAAATTCCAAGGTGTCTCAGATGTAGCAGCGAAACCCCAAGACCTTGAGCTCTGATACCATATGTTAAGAACCAAATATCAATATAGCATAGAAAAACCTCATAAAAAGTACTCAACACCTTGAAAAAGAGATAATTTTAGATAATAAGCCTCTTCGAGGGGGAAACCTCCTTTTACCCCACTTAAATGTTCAAGTACAAGATGATTCAAAATTAAAATGTCTCCTTGGTATATATAGGAGACTAGGAGGTATAATTACAACTAATGGCCTAAATCCGACATAAATAAAATAACAATACTAATATAATATGCCCCAATTAAGGGGTAATGAGCCAATATTAGGGCTTAATAGGGAGACTAGTTTGAGTTTGGCACTTCGTTCCAATCACCTTCGTTAAGAAGGAAACATGAAAAACAAGAATATGGAGCTTGAACTGACTGGGTAGAGCTAACTTATAGGACACCAATCCCACACACTTGAGCATTGTATAAGGACCATAACATTTGGGTGCAAGTTTCTGACAATGTTGATCTTTGAGTGAATTTTCCTTATCAGGTTGAAATACCTGGTCCCCTTCAACAAAATGGCGTTAAAAACAACCTTGATCTGCTTGTTGCTTCATGCGATTCTGATCCATGACCAAATTTTCTTTGAGGGTGTGAAGAATAGCCTCGCGGAATGTAATATGTTTTTTAGCCTCATGAACCTTCGATACCCCTGGCATATAGGAGAGAACTGCTGGAGGATTTTGGCCATAAACTGCTTCAAAAGTAGTCATGCGAGTAGCTGTATGGTAAGAGGTGTTGTACCACCATTCAGCTAGGGGTAACCAATGAGCCCACCTATTTTTCCACTCAGATGAAAAACACCTCAAATATGTTTCCAAAAAATTGTTGACAAATTCAGTCTGGCCATCGGTTTGGGGGTGATTGGTAGTGCTGAGATGAAATTGGGTGCCTTGTATCTTTTCTTGCCAAAAATTGTTGGTGAAAGTGGGGTCTCTGTCAGAGACAATAGAATTAGTCATGCCATAAATCTTGAAGATATTATCCATGAAGATTTGAGCCACTGTGGTGGTTGTGAATGGGGTTTGAAGAGCACAAAAATGAGCATGTTTGCAGAGACGATAGATGACCACCATGATGACTGAATTATTGCCCAATTTAGGTAAGCCTGCAATGAAGTCCATAGAAATGTCTCACCAAATAGAAAGGGGAATCGAAATAAGTTGGAGTGTGTCTGGATCTTTGACAATTTCTCCCTTGTTGCATTGACAGACCTCACATTCAGCCACAAAGGTGTGGATGTCCTTTTTCATACCCTCCCAGAAAAAAAGAATGTTTGACATGTTCATAGTTTTTGGTAAATCCTAAATGCCCGACTGTGGGTGAGGCATGAAGTTTAGAAATCACTGTGGATTTAAGTTTGGATTTCTTACATAAGTACAAATGATCTTTGTAGTCAAGATCTTCATTATTCCAAGAGTACCCTGGAGAAACAAAAGAATTGTGTTGCAATTGGTGGAGCATGCTAGAAATTTTGGGGTTTTGCAACCATTCCTGACAAACAACTTAGAGCCAATCTGGTACAATGAAGGAGAGGGAGAAAAGGGACCCTTCTTCTTCATATTTCTGGGAAAGAGCATCAGTCACTACATTTTCCCTTCCCTTATTGTAAATGATCTCATAATCATATCCAAATAGCTTGGTCACCCATTTTTGTTGCGTCGGGGATGAAATTTGTTGTTCTAGAAAATACTTGAGACTCTGATGATCAGTTTTGATTTTCAATCATTGACCCAATAAATAAAGACGCCAGAGATCCACAGCATGCAGAATAAATAAAATTTCCTTTTCATAAATGGATTGGCCTAAATTTATCTCTAAAAGGTTTTTGCTAGTGAAGGCCAAGGGCCTGCCATCTTGCATGAGGACAGCTCCAATTCCTTTCCCGGAAGCATCACATTCCAATATGAATGTCTTTGTGAAGTATAAGAGTGCAAGGATAGGGGTCGAGCACATAGCATATTTTAAGGCTTGGAAGGCATGATCTGTAACTGATGTCCAAGTGAAATAATTCGTTTTAAGGAGGGAAGTTAGAGGAGTTGCAATATTTCCATATTTCCAAACAAACTTTCTATAATATCCCATTAAACCTAGAAAACCATGCAAGCTCTTAAGAGTTTTAGGGTGAGGCTAATCTTGCATAGATTCAATTTTCTTATGCTCCACTCAGACACCATCCTTGCCGACAATATGACCCAGGTATTCCACTTTTGAGGCACCAAAGGCACATTTAGATTGTTTGAGGAAAAGTTGGAGCTTAGAGAGTAGATGGAGAACTTGATTCACATGGGAGAGATGGGATGACCAAGTTTTACTATAGATGATAATATCATCAAAGAAAACTAAGACAAAATGGTAGARAAAAGGATGGAAGACATGATTCATAGGACTTTGGAAAGTGGAAGKAGGATTACACAATCCAAAGGGCATTACCAAGAATTCATAATGACCCTCATGAGTGAGAAAGGAAGTCTTGGGAATGTATTCTTATTTCATATGGATCTGGTGGTAGCCAGAATGTAGATCTAATTTGGTGAAGTACTGAGAACCACTCAATTCATCCAAGAGGTCATCAATGATAGGAATGGGGAATTTGTCTTTGATTGTGAGTTTGTTGAGGGCACGAAAATTAGGACACATGCACCGATTACCTTCTTTATTAAGTACCATAACCACAGGGGAAGAATAAGGGCTAGTACTGGGATGAATAACACTGACTTCTAGTAATTCATGAAATGTTTTATCAATTTCATTCTTCTGGGAAAATGGATGACGATAAGGCCAAAAATTGGGGGGAAGACTGGCCTAGATGAGAGAGATGGAATGATCATGGACGCCAGGGAAGGGGGAAAGTTATTTGGGGGTGGTAAAAACAACTTGGTGGTGGGAGAGGATAGATTGGAGGTCGGGATGCACAAAAGGTGTCTCAACAACATGAATGGAGTGGAGTTGGGCTATAATTCTTGAATGACCTTTTTTTAGGAGATTTTCCATGCAATGGGAACTGATGATCTCAGGGGAGCCTGTTGTGATGCCTTGGAACATATATTGTTTTCCATTCTATTGGAATTGCATGGTTAAGTCCTTAAAATACATGAGAATGGGACCTAGAATGCATAACCATTTGGAACCAAGAACAATGTCACAACCACCCATGTCTATAGAAAAAATATGGGATTTCAAGTGATACTGACCAATTTGGAGTCACACATTTTCACATCATCCCCCACATTTCATGGAACCACCATTGGCAATCATGATTTGAAAATTATTGATGGCACGGATGTAACAATTGAATTCTTGGGCTATGCGATGATGAATAAACTTATGGGTGCTACCACTATCCACAAGGATGATGACCTTCTTATTTTTGATGTAACAATTAATTTGAGAGTCTGGGGAGAAGAGAAGCAAGTGAGGTCATTAAGTGAAATCACCGGGTCAACTTCGGGTGGGTCATAGGGTAGGGTGAGGTCAGATGGCGGTGGTAGTTACTCCATTGGTGGAAAAACTACCTCATATTTAGAAAGATCCCTAGTCACAACCATAAAAGTATTTTGTTCCTTACACTTGTGCTTGGTAAAATATTTGTCGTCACAATTATAACAAAGACCCTTGAGTTGACATTCAACCATTTCATCCCTGGTTAATTTCTGGATCTTGAGGGGAGTTGTAGGAGGATAAAAATTGGTGGTTTTAGGGTGAGGAGGAAAGTCATGTTTGTGGGTTTAGGAAGAGACAATCTGTTGGGATTCCTTGGCTTGTTGAGTAGCTTCCAACCAAGTTTTGGGGCATGCCATGAGAACATGGGCACAGATTTCATCTTCGAGGCCATTGATAAAGAATTCCCTTAACAAGCATCTGACATGCCCTCCGTTCTGAAATCTAAGTGATCAAATGCAACAATAAAGTATTCCATTGTCTCATACTTCTTTAACTTGGTCAACCAGCCTAAATGGTGGGTTCCAGAGTCAAAGCAGTCATAAAGTTTGGCCAAAAAATGTGTCCAAGAAATATGCCCTTGGCATGCCTTTTTTTACCATTTCCACCATTGCCATCATTCTGGATCCAGTTATAGGAAACCATAATGAAGCTTGGCTATATCATCAGTAATTCCACACAAAGATAAATAATGTTCCATCTCGGTGACCCATCCTTTGGGATCTGATCCATCAAATTTATTCACCTCAATTCTGGGCAGGCAGAGGTCTCGAGAAAATTGGGTAGTATGAGGACCTTGTTAATGGGAAGAGTCATGGCCATCCTGATCAGATGGTTGTTCAAAAGTGGAAGGGTTATAGAAATGGTCCATGAAGTGTTCAAATATGGATTTGAGGCCTTTGAGGTCTTTGATGTGGGAACATTATCCCTTGAGGATATCAATAGACGAATTGATTGAGATAATGTTGGAAGTGATAGTCTTGATGTATTCCTTGTTCTGGTGGGTGTCAGCAATCAAGAAATTGAGTTCTTGGGCTATTGTGGTAGCCATTTGGAAAGATGGGAAGGAAAATGGTATAAGGGAAACAAAAGGGGTCTAGAGAGGTGGGTGGGTGGGACCACTGAGAAGAAGGGTGTCAAATAATAGGTACCACTACGATTAGGGAGAAAAGGAGGATCCAATGGGATAGGGGCCAAATAAGGGTGTCGGAGAAGGGTCGGGTCCACAAAAAAATTATGGTAAAAATAATGATAGGTATCACTAGAATCGCGGAAAAGAGAGGAACCCAATGGGATAGGTCCCAAATAAGTGTGTCGGTGGGACCACTATACTCATTTGTTTTTACTCCTGTACAGTTATACTCCATCCTGAATAATACTGCAATGATGGAATGCCCAAATTCTTAACAGGAAGAAATGTGTAGTAATTTCAAAACTAGAATTCAGAAGGCGCAGTTGCGCGACAATAGATCTGGTCTGTTATGTTTTTTTGTTTTGTTTGTGTCCCCAAGAGTATTATATTCATGGTTTCTATAGACAAGAGTTTACCTTGTGCTATATCTCTCTGATATACTTGCAGGTTCCAAAAGTAGTACTCAGCCCAATATCTCAGGGCACCAACTAAGGATGCTAGATTGTGCCCTTAGCCATATTAACCGACTACCCAGTTACTAGAGAGTATCTTGCCGAGTGATTTTATTGGTGGAACTATAGTAGTTAGGAGGCCGATCGGTTTATCTATGGAGGGCTTCAGGAAATCTAGGTCGATCTGTATACAGGTGTTGTCTGATGCGCTACCACTCGAAGGTGTACCAACCAGGGTTACAAGGGTGGCTAACAAATTTGATCTTAAGTACCACTTGTATTTCCTGCATGTATGACTCCCCAACCATGGTTTTATGCACATAATGATAGATCTATGTAGCTTTAAGACCCTGGAATACGTCTCTACCCTGAAAAACTTTAACCCATAAATTTTTATTGAGGAAGGTGCTCTGATACCACTTGTAGTATTCCAAATATAAAATAGTATGAAGAACAGAAATAGATAGCTAGAAATGGCAGAGAAACAATGATATAACCATAACAATACTAGAATAACACCAGAAAGAGCACTTTGATTACTGATAGTAATGTTCACTTGTCCCTTCAAGGGGGAAACCTCCAGTAGAGAAGATCTTTATTACAATAATATCCAAGACAAGATTTCTCATACCCTCTACTTCTATTTATACTAAATCTATCTATCTAAAAGAACAATCTAGAGGAAGATCCTTCTAGAAGTGAAAGCTTCTATTAGGTCTTCTTACATTTGACTTGTTCTTCCTTATTGCTAGGCCTTATTAATATTGGTCTTTATTACATGGAATTATGTTATTATACCTACGTGATGGGTTAGGGAGGTTAGGTCCCTAACACCAAAGGGGTCTGAAATGTAGTTTTGAGTTGATCTAAGGGAGACATCAGGACCTGGTTGTATCCTAAAAAACCATCCAATAAGGATAATATCTCAACACGAGATACATGTTGTAGTATTTTTTCCATGGGATGAACGAGATAATTATCTTTGTCAGAGGCTTGGTTTAAGTTGCATAAATCGACACAAAGTTGTATTTCCCCATTATTCTTCCTGTTATCACTCCAAGAGTCCCTTCCAGATTGTGAATAAGAGTAAGCTTGGTAACATAAAAATAAAAAGACTTGATTGGATAACTTGGGTTTTAGGAAACTTTGAGAGGTAAAATTAATCAAGAAGGCAATGAAGCCATTGGGCATGGAGTCCATGAAATACAAAAATCTTGGTTTAAACTCCTATGGGCAGAAAATCAGGTCGAATAAGGCCCTAGATCAGTTCTAAGATCAAATAAGTGTGAATGAAGAAATCAGGAAAAGCACAAAGTGTAGCTAAGACTAAAAAAAAACCTGCTTTTAGTCACTACAGGAAGAATCTGTAATAGTTAGAAAAACTTTCAAAACATCACAGAATGAAAAATATGTGTATGTGGCAGTTGTTGTAATAATTCTTATCACAGCATCCTCAGCATAAACTCTGTTCATACAATCTGTATATAGACAAAATCACATCTAATAGAAGAAAATATAAGAAATATGATAACACATAGAGAATAAACTATCTGATCAAAAGTCTTACTCATCAGCTGGGATCTTTCACATAAAAAACTAAGACAAGTCTTTGAGGAAAACATCAAGCTTTCATGCCCTGCAACTCATTATCATTTCTTGAAAAGCTTACAACAGGCCTCTTGGGTCTCTCATGAATCCAACCTTCCTACCCTCTTGTATAATGAATATATAGTCATATAGGTCCCTTCAAACTCTCCTATTCAAACTCAAACCTCTTTCCCGAAATACAAACAACTACAAACAGAAAATGACATGTTTTAACTAATTTCCTACTTTTCAGGAGGCAAAATTCTGAAAAATAGGCTTCCAAACTCCACTTGTAATTCTCAAAACATAGTAGTTGTGTAAAATATGAGAACAATGTTTTTAGATAAGAGCATTATGAAGAAAAAAATCTATCATTTTATTTAAATTCATCTCCATCTGGCCTCAACAGGTGTCACAAACATATGTCTCAAACAAGAAATCACAAAATATGAAAGCATAGGGCTCAAAGATTCTTTCCAATCTCCCAATCCATGACACCTGTGTGAAAACTGAAAGAGGTTAATGTTCATGGGACCATTCTTGACAATAACCTCCTTCATATTTTGAAAATTCATCTTATTTCACCCATAGATACTTCTCTAAGTCAACTGGTCAAAAATGCCTGTTCAACAGTCTTAAAAGAGAGTTTCAATAGCACATTCTGTAGCACCACTTCTATGTCAAATATCTCTCTAACCATAACACATTTTGAAACACAGAGAGAGTTTTGTGTTACTTGGTATGTGATGAACAAAAACCTCCTCTTGTTTTCAAAAATACCTTCTCAATTGTTCATAGTACAAGTTTTAATTTTGTCACTCAAAACTGGCAGAAACGTCTTTGCACAGTTTGGTTTCTGCCAGAATTTAGGTAGCGCCCATCTGTGTCTCCTGTCACAATTTAGGTAGCGCCATCAAAATATGCAACACCTTCACTTGGACATGTGAAAAATGGGTAGCAACTTCTGGTAGTGGCAGTACCATTAACTTTAGGCGAATCAATAGCATTGTAGGTAGCAAACTGGTGGAACATCAAAAATAGACTATTCTGTAGCACCATAGCGCTACGGGAATTTCTGCGCTACTACTGCTGAAGGGATTAATTCTTTGTGAAAAAATAAAACTCTGAACAATAAGTATTAGAAGCCTGCATAGGTGGCAGATTTAGTGTTTCATCAATTGTTTATCTTTGTAGAAAGGGACACAAGCTTTCCAATGCCTTGGCCCTTATATTTCTTCTTCTGTAGGATAGAGACTTTTGGTAGGGACTGTTCTTCAATATCCTCTTTAATAGATTATGATCTTGTGAAAGGATTTTTGACCTTGATGCTTGCTGCTGAAGGATATGAGGAGAAGTGTAGCTTCTTTGTTCTTCCTATAAATGTTTTTTTAGATGCCTTTAGGAAAGGCAGGCCTCTTCTAGCTACACATTCTTGTGCTAAAATAGGCTCCATGGGGGATAGATTCCTCCCTGTGAGGCTCTAATATCTCTTGTAGTTTCAGTGCCTTATCCATTGGGTTTCTCCCAACCTTTAACCTGTGCAAAATGCTTTGACCTGTGACCTTCAGCTGAAACCAAATGCAAACTGAAAACCTAACTACTGGAAGAGATGCTCAAGGTGATGAGATTATTTCACACAACCTACCTACCCTAAGATATCCCTTGAACTGTGTGATCAAGTGAAATGAAAAATCCAATGGAGCCATGCAAGCATCTCGTCCATTGGTTGGATTCTTTGCATGTGTTTCTTCAAAGGCAACAAGGAAAATTAAAGGCAATGCACCTAAGAGTTTGAAATTAGTTTCATCACTGACCAAATCTGAAAACTTAAACTCACTCATTGACTACAAACATGTGGAAAAAGGATCTTGCATCTCATGAAGAAAAAACTCTTGTTGATCAAAACATATAAAACAATTATCTTCAGTTTCATATGTTTTTTTTTGTTTCAATCCTTTATACTCATCATCAATCTGGAAAGAGTGAAAATGACCCTTGATGTCCTTCAAAAGAAATGTCATTTTGATTTTCAAAGGAAGAAAGGAAAATTGTTTGATGACCAACTTGTTCTTGAAATAAAGTTTTAGGAAATGAATGGTTCGAATAGAAAACTGCCTGACTATTCTTATATCCATGATCACTTAAAATATTTATATCTTCATCATCTTCACTTTCAAATTCACAACTACTTAATGGCTGCAAACTTGAATTGGTAAAACCTTCCGCATAACAAACTATGGGATCAATAACATCTTCAGAAGGTTGTTGGTTTATAAGATGGTGAACTCTCTCTTTCAGAAATTGGAATGAAGAAAATCACAGGGGTAAAGCATTTCCTTCAGCAAACTCACTACCTTTTTGTTGTCTATCATCATGGCTGAAACGTGTGGGTCGTAAACCTTCATAAGACTGTTGCAAAGAATCATCTCCCGGAGATGACCCTACAAAGGGTTGATCTAGAAGAAAATTTTCATAATCATCATAATAATCATCATAAGGAGGTAAATTGGAAACCTCTTGAATATCCATAGCAAGAGGATTTGGATCAACAGCTGGTGAGTCAACCACTTGATCATCAATCATTACAACTTCGTCTTTATAATAGTGCTCACAAGAGGGTGAAAAAACAAGGTTTACATCATATGGATTTTGATCAATAAGAAACATATAGTTGTCAATGCAATCATCAATTATTTCATCTTCAACATTGTTTGAAAACTTCTCCTGAATTTGACATGCATACATGTTCATAGAAACATCTGCAATCATTGAGGAATATGATTCATAATTTGACACATACTTACATCCTTGTTGATGTCCTAGATCTGATTCACACTCATTGTTTTCTTGCTAAAAATTTGAAATGTACTCAAAGTTCCCTTCATGTGCATGCAGATTTTCAAAGTTGACCTGCTCTCGGATCCTCCTGGAAGAATGAATGTTTTCCTCCACTCTGTTGGGAACCTATAATCATAGGTAACTCGATTCTTCAACTATTGATTTGGCGTTTCTATCCTAGTGACGAGGTCTGGCTTGGTTGACCCCGTTTCTCCCCTCCATTTATTTCGCTCGATTCCCCCATCACCCTGTTGCATCCTTCATCCACACTGCGCCCTCTGTCCCTTGTCCTTTTGCCCCGTTGACTACCTCTCGCCCGCCACCCATTCACGAATAAATAAACTTAGGGTAAACAAAAGAACAATCAATAGGTTAATAATGTTAATAATTAAATTTAGTATAGGTAGACTTATGTTAAACTTGTTAATAATAACTTAATCATTAATTAATTAATTAATGATTAATAATTAAGTTAGTTGTTAATAACTATGTTAGTTTATTAGAATAAACATTAATAAAAAGTAAAAATAATATAATAATATTAACAATAAAATATAATAAAATAAAACATATAAAATAAAACTAATAAACAAACATTAAAAAAAAATATAAAACATATTAAATATAAAAACAAAAAATAAAACTTAAAACAAATATATAATAAAACATATATAAAAAAAAACATAATAAAACAAAATTGAAATAAACTAAAACGAAACAAAAAACAAAAACAAATAAAAAAAAATTAAAAAACTAAAAAACCAAATCTACCCTAAGTCTACCCACCCCCTGCCTCAACGCATCTTAAAAGCTTCACGTGCACATCATATTCTATTGAATTAAATCAAAGGATGTGAATAATTCCGGACCCCCCCTCACTATCCAAAACTTAACAAGAGGGGGGGTCCGGAATGGTAGTTTTTAAAAACCACCCCCCAGACAGGTGTCGGCTCCCCATTCCAGCGGACCCCCCCCCCCTGAAAACCGCTTACCACCTCAGGGGGGGTCCGGAATACCATCCATTCCGAAAAAAAACCGCTTTTGTCATTTTTCACCTATTTTCACCTGTTCAGTATGTCTTCGTCTGAGGCCGTTTTTGGACAAATGAAAATGCATTTTAAGAAACCGAGAGAGTTTTTTCTCCGTAACGGGATGAAGAACAAAAACCTCTCTCATTTGTTTTACAGGTGTCACGAGAAGGGAGAATCGAAGCCATATTCGAGGCCCTTTTTTCCAAATTTTCATTTTTCCGTTACAGTCCTGATTTTGCGGGAGCTGTTACGGACAGCTGGAGGCGAATTTGGAAAAACCGAAGGGGTTTTTTGTACAACACATGCCCATCTACAATAACCTTATTTATTTTTTTCCTAGGTGTCAGTGTTGAAGAGAAAAAGATGTCTGTTCGGACCCCTTTTTTCGCAGAAATTAGGCACGTCTTTCATGGTGGACAGTTCCAAATTTTTAGGGATTTATGGCTATTTTTGGCCGAGGCGGTTAAAACCGACTCACACAACTGGTTGGGAGATCTATCCTATTTATTTAGAGGATTTTAATGTAAAGGGGTTTGACCTGTGAAGTTTTTTCTTTTGGCTAGACTGTGGGCCTTGCTACTCCAGGAGGTTTTGTCTGTAATTTTTAAATGATTAACCAGTAATAGAGAAATGGATTTACATGATTCTTATGTAAGAGCCTTGGTGGTGTGTTCCTTGTCTGTTTTCAGTTATTTTTTGCTATCATTCAAGAAATTTCATTTCTTATTGTTGAAAGAGAGTAATGGAGAATAATTTATGTATGCATACTCTTTGTCCAATTTTTCAGTAATCTATATGTTATTCATCTAAAGCTTTACAAAGGAATTCTTAACTGCTCCTCTGTTCAGTGGATTTCTCCCTTTTCATCCCATTCATCCGCACTAAATCTAAAACGATCCAATAGTTGTTACTATCTAGTCCTGTGGAGACATTTTCCTCTAGAGTTGAGTTGATCCTTATCTTATAAACAGACCCCATAGCCCAATGGTGATCCGAGCAACTTGTCAACCAAACCCTCATCTAAATATTTCAAAAAAAAAAAACCAACCCCATACTTTCATAGCTAGCCTAACATCTATTCCATACAAACCAAGTTAAAGCGAAGAGAGAGATCCCTCTCTGAGTCTTGGAGGGCTATATCCAAGACTCGAAGTGGTTTTGATGTTGCCTCTGTGACTTCCATCTCAGCCTTGCGAAAATTACAGAGCGCTAACAGAATGGCGACTCCACTGGGGATGCTTTCCCCAGTAGTACACTTCAAAGCTGCAGATCTGATCACTGATGGTGGACAGTGACCAAACACAAGAAGGCTGAGATCATTCACCTAGCGACTCCAAATCATCTCCAGACAGTGCCAACTTGAAGACCCCACTGGAGGAAGAACCTAAAGCATGGCCAAGCAGCCTAGAAAGACCAGGTACTCAAGCTCAAATTGTATTCAATACATGTTTGGTTTTATCTGCAATTATGTTTTGTCTTATTCTAATCCTGATCAAGAGTATATTTCCGAAGATTACATTGACCACCTATTGATTGAAGAGCCTCAAGAGATCAGATCCCCAATTGTAGATTATGTACATATTCATACACATGTGCACATCCCAGATGCACCTGTAGAAACCCTAGTGATACATAAGCCTCCTTCTTTATCTCCTTCTCTTGCTAAACCTCTGGATGATTGTGAGCCTCTTGCTTCATATCATGTTCTTGCAAAAGTCCCAAACCGATACCAGCCTCTATATTTTCCTCCCATTCTCCATGACCTCCCTGTCAATTACATCAATAATCTGCCCAAGTTTGATGGAGAGAATGCCAATATTACTACCGAAAAGAATATCCAAAGTCTTGAGGATTTTCTTGACCTCTTTGAGGTAGAAGATGATGATGTCTGCATCAAAATGTTTGCCCTGTCTTTTGGAGGTAAAGTTAAATATTGGTTTAAGAACGTTCCAGCTGCAAGCATCAGAAATTTTCAGCAGTTCATGCAAGTTTTCTTAGATAGGTGGGTGATCATGAGAAATGTTTTTCTCATCTTGGAAGAGTATGACCATTTGAAAAGACAGCCAGGGGAAACAGTACAACAATTTTTAGCAAGGTTCAATAGGGTATATCATGCAATTCCTGTTGATATAAAGCCACCCCCAGGATCAGCCCACTTGCATTTCCCAGATGCCTTTGATCCTAAGATGGAATTCCAATTAAGAGAAAGGAACACTGCAAGCCTTGAAGAAATGCAGAGCATTCCAGTTGATGTGGAGACCAACTTGCTGATCAAAAGGTCAAAGTTAAAGGACAAAGAAAAGGAGCAGCTGAAGTCATCAGAATCTAAACTGGAGATTTTGGCGAGTGCCATGGAAGAGATGATGCAGAGGATCAATAGGAAAGATGAACTTGTCATCCAAAGACATCATGGTCCATTGATTTCAAAGAAATAAAATGTCACAGTTCCCAAACATTTTGCTGCTCATCCTTGGTACCATGGTTTGAATAATGATTCTTTCATGTATTCAGTTCACAACACAGTAAAATATGAAGCTCCATCCCAACTTGCTGAGGAACAACCAGCTGATATGATGTGCATGTTTGATGACATTCCCTACTTGGATAATTTACCCAAGTATGACCAATATGATGATGATCAAGAGGTTGAAATAGATGTTGACTGTTCAAAACAACCAGCAACATGTTGTTGGTAGGAAAAAGATCATTTACAATTCAGATATGACAATCATCCCTTGCACAACAGTCATGACCACGATCAGGAAGAGGCAGAAAATTTCAGAGTAAGTGAGAAATCTTTGCCCTTATGTTTCTCTTCTTTTCAATTTTTGAGAGGAAATTGTAACCAAGTTGTCAATAGTAGAGAGGGAGAATTTTCTGATCAACTAGGTGAAGATGTCAGTGTTGATGTTGAGGTTGTTCTAAATCCAGAGTTGCTGCCATTTACCAACTTTGATTTTCAAATTTCAGAGGAAAGATTAGGGCCTGAGGAAAATTTTGAGTTAATAAAAAACAACTCTGTACCATCATGCTTTAATTCATCTCAGTTTTTGAAAAATAATCTTGAGTATATGCTAAAGGATAAATACACAGAAAATCAAGAAGTTGCAATGGAACTAATGCAACAGTTAGTTCAATTTCTAGAGGATCCAATATCTGATGTGTTGGATGACTGGTGTCGTCAAAGTCTTCCTCCACCATCCAGCTACAGGATAAAACATGGTTATGATATTGACATGATCAGGCAGTCAACTTCATTGTCTTTTCTAGCAGAAGTCACATTACAAAGCCCATCAGAGTAGTTGCAGCCATGTCAGGAAATGCATGAGGATGAAAATAACATAGATACAACGCCAGAGCATGTCGCTCACTTGGCAGAATCCAAACATCGAGGAACATGTCATTTCTACCTTGATCCTATAGTTACCTATATGGAGAATTTTTTCACTGCAGAGCCTCAATCTGTCTCTGGCAGTACTTTTTTTCATCAATATTGTCGAGGTCTCTATGGTAAATATCAATCACATTTTCAGCAGTGGCCTTTACACTTTGCAGTTTTAAGTCTATGGGAAAAAGGTCAAGTTGCGCTTTTCACTATGCTAACGAGCAGTCAAACAGTCCTCTGTTCTCAACAACTACTTGATTGGATGCATTGGAATTATTGTATCATTTAGAATGATGAAATTGTCAGTAGGGTAGGGTAGGTAGCAGTTTTGAATAAGCTCAGTCATTTGAGCTTTTCAGTATTGTATGATTTCCAACAGAGTTTTCATTTGATAGTATCTATTTCACTGCCCAGTCAAATATGAACCAGTTCAAAGATTGTAGCTGCAGTGACTCCATGGCCCAAAGAATAAAGCACTGGTATGCATGTTCATATTTCAGTGGTTCTTGACACCTCCGGAAAGAGCTGCCATCCCCAGGTGGAGCCTATGTTGGGAACCTATAATCATAGGTAACTCGATTCTTCGACTGCTGATTTGGCATTTCTCTCCTGATGATGAGGTCTGGCTTGGTTGACCCCATTTCTCCCCTCCATTCATTTCGCTTGATCCCCCATCACCCTGCTGCATCCTTCATCCACGTTGCGCCCTCTCTCCCTTGTCCTTTTTCCCCGTTGACTACCTCTCGCCCACCACCCATTCATGAATAAATAAACTTAGGGTAAACAAAAAAACAATCAATAGGTTAATAATGTTAATAATTAAATTTAGTATAGGTAGACTTATGTTAGACTTGTTAATAATAACTTAATCATTAATTAATTAATTAATGATTAATAATTAAGTTAGTTGTTAATAACTAGGTTAGTTTGTTA
>ML799435.1:43230-63551 GCA_009831015.1 Picea engelmannii | reverse complement strand
CTATCATTCAAGCACTTTCATTTCTTATTGTTGAAAGAGAGTAATGGGGAAGAATTTATGTATGCATACTCTTTGTCCAATTTTTCAATAATCTATATGTTATTCATCTGAAGCTTTACAAAGGAATTCTTAACTGCTCCTCTGTTCAGTGGATTTCTCCCTTTTCATCCCATTCATCCTCACTAAATCTAAGACGATCCAATAGTTGTTACTATCTAGCCCTGTGGAGACATTTGCCTCTAGAGCTGAGTTGATCCTTATCTTATAAATAGACCCCATAGCCCAATGGTGATCTGAGCAACATGTCAACCAAACCCTCATCTAAATATTTCAAAAAAAAAAAACCAACCCCATACTTTCATAGCTAGCCTAACATCTATTCCATACAAACCAAGTTAAAGCGAATAGAGAGATCCCTCTCTGAGTCTTGGAGGGATAGATCCAAGACTCGAAGTGGTTTTGATGTTGCCTCTGTGACTGCCATCTCAGCATTGGGAAAATTACAGAGCGCTAACACATTCCTTGGGCATCTTCAAACAAAATCCTTAAGGATGAAGACTTCCTTTCTAACAGGAGAAGGGAAAGTTCTGAATGAAGACCCATAACATAATATATCATGGAAGTTGTCTCTGTAGGCCAGATCTCCAAAGGCATATCATGATAAATGCTACAAAATATTTAGTTAAAAATAGACAAAGCTTAATCATGCTCTCTCTTCAAAGAACACAAATCATCAAGGTATGAATCTAATGATTTTTTCACACCCCAATACTTCAAAAAATAATTAGAGAAGTTGACCCAAGAGCCAACAGAATCAGCGCTCAGACTCTTAAACCATACAACAAAATCTCTGACCAAAGATTTAGAGAACAATCTCATGATCACATTTTCATGGACAATCTCAAACCGATCAATAAAATCCTCAAAGGATTCCAAGTGCCTCTTAGCTGAAATTTGTTTCTCTCTAGAAAATTGGGGAAGATATTCAAAGTAGTCAAGAGGGTAAGGATGAAGGAGATAGGGCAGCCTTAAAGGCATGAACATCTTCATCCTGATTTTAATTTGAAAGGCAATGGGTTGATCATGAAGGTTAATAGGTTGATGACAAGGTTGAACATTAATCCCTAAAGGTGTTGAAGTCTGAGTAGGTTTAGAATCAATATTAATTTCCTCAAGGTTACAAGAATGCTCTGATTCAGCAGGAATTGGAATGAAAAACTCATCTTTAGGAATGAGCTGTAACAAGGATATAGGATCAAGATCTTAGATCAACAACATAAGGCTGCAAGATTTCCTCTTCTAAGGTTGGATATATGAAGGTAGGTTGATGATCATAGGAATAAACAAAACACAAAATAATCCTCTTGACATGTGAAGGGAAAAGCATGAAAGAGATGATAAATAATAGCAAAAGTTCATGTAGAAAACTAATGAACTGATACCTGGTCATCTTTTTGTCAACAGGATCATCCCAGTGGAGTCTTTGATTGTGGAGTCACCAAGTAAATGATTACAGTCAATTTTATGTATCCCTCTCTTATCTACCATCAAGAGCTAGATCTTTGTCGTTCTTCCTAGGTAAATCTTCAATATGCTGAAATCTATCCCCGACAATGACGCCATTTATGTTATCACCCCAAGAGTCACTCCTAGACTGTAAATGAGAGTACGCTTGGTAACATAGAAATAAAAATACTTGATTGGATAACTTGGGTTTTAGGAAACTTTGAGAGGTAAAATTAATCAAGAAGGCAATGAAGCCATTGGGCATGGAGTCCATGAAATACAAAAATCTTGACTTAAAATCCTATGGGCAACAAATCAGGTCAAATAAGGCCCTAGATCAGTTCTAAGATCAAATAAGTGTGAATGAAGAAATCAGAAAAAACACAAAGTGTAGCTAAGACTGAAAAGAAACCTTCTTTCAGTCACTACATGAAGAATCTGTAATAGTTAGAAAACCTTTCAAAACATCACAGAATGAAAAATATGTGTATGTGGCAGCTGTTGTAATAATCCTTATCACAACATCCCCAACATAAACTATGTTCATACAATCCTTATATAAACAAAAACACTTCTAATAGAAGAAAATATAAGAAGTATGATAACACATAGAGAATAAAATATCTTATCAAAATTCTTGCTCATCGGTTGATATCTTTCACATAAAAAACTAAGACAAGTCTTTGAGGAAAACATCAAGCTTTCATGCCCTGCAAATCATTATCATTTCTTGAAAAGCTTACAATAGACCTCTTAGGTCTCTCCTCTCTTGGATCATGAATCCAACCTTCCTACCCTCATGTAAAATGAATATATAGTCATATAGGTCCTTTCCAACTCACCTATTTGAAATCCAACCCCTTTCCCAAAATAGAAACAACTACAAACATAGAATGACACGTTTTAACTAATTTCCTGCTTTTCAGGAGGCAAAATTCTGAAAATAGGCTTCCCAACTCCACTTGTATTTCTCAAACCATAAAAGCTGTGTAAAATATGAGAACGTTTACTCATTATGAAGAAAAAACTCTCTCAGTTGCTTTAAACTCATCTCCAGCTGGCTGCAAAAGGTGTCACAACAATATGTCTCAAACAAGAAATCATGAAAGATGAAAACATAGGGCTCAAAGATTCCTTTGAATATCCCAATCCATGACACATGTGTGAAAAATGAAAGAGGTTAATGTTCATGGGCCCATTCTTGACAATAACCTCCTTCATATTTTGAAAATTCATCTTAGTTCACCTGGAAATACTTTTGTAAGTTAACTGGTCAAAAATTCCAGTTCAATAGTCTTAAAACAGAGTTTCAACAACACATTTTGTAGCACCACTTCTATGTCAAATATCTCTCTAACAATAACACATTTTGAAAAATGGAGAGAGATTTTTGTTATTTGGTATGTGATGAAAAAATAATTCCTCCATTTTTCAAAAATACCTTCTCAATTGTTCATAGTACAAATTTTAATTTTGTCACTCAAAACTGGCAGAAACGTCTTTGCACAGTTTGGTTTCTGCCAGAATTTAGGTAGTGCCTGTCTGTGTCTCCTGTCAAAATTTAGGTAGTGACCGCCTATGTGTTCTGTCAAACTTTAGGTAGCACCATCAAAATACAAAACCCCTTCACTTGAACATGTGCAGAATGAGTAGCAACTTTGGGTAGTGGAAATACCATTAGCTTTAGGCGAATCGACAACATTGTAGGTAGAAAATTGGTGGAACATCAAAAATAGAATATTTTGTAGTGCCATAGCACTAAGAAATGTCTATGATACTACTACTGAAGGGATTAATTCTTTGTGAAAACCCAAAACTATGAACAATAAGTATTAGAAGCTTGTATAGGTGGAAGATTTAGTGTTTCATCAATTGTTTATGTTTGTAAAAAGGGACACAATATTTCCAATGCCTTGGCCCTTATCTTTCTTATTCTATAGGATAGATACTTTTGGTAGGGATTGTTCTTCAAAAACCTATTTAAGAGATGGCGATCTTGTCAAAGGCTTTCTGAGCTTGATGCTGGCTGTTGAAGGAGATGAGGAGAAGCGTGCCTTCTTTGTTCTGCCTATAAAGGTTTTTTGAGTTGGCTTTAGGAAAGGTAGGCCTCTTCTAGATGCAAATTATTGTGCTAACATAGGCTCCATGGGGGATAGAGTCCTCCCTGTGAGGCTCTAAGATATCTTGTAGTTTCAATGCCTTATCCATTGGGTTGCTCCCAACCTTTAACCTGTGAAAACTGCTCTGACCTGTGACCTTCAACTGAAACCAAATGCAAACTGAAAACTTAACTGCTGGAAGGGATGCTCAGGGTTTTGATCTTATTTCACACAACCTACCTACCTAAACTATCCCCTAAGATGTTTGATCAAGTGAAATGAAAAATCCAATGGAGCCATGCAAGCATCTCGTCCACTGGTTGGATTCTTTGCATGTGTTTCTTCAAAGGCAACAAGGAATACCTAATTAAAGGCAATGCATATAAGAGTTTGAAATTAGTTTCATCACTGACCAAATATGAAAAATTAAACTCACTCATTGACTGCAAACATGTGGCAAAAGGATCTTGCATCTCATGAAGAAAAACCTATTGTTGATCAACACATATAAAACAATTATCTTCAGTTTCATATGTTCTTTTTTGTTTCTATCCTTTATACTCACCATCAGTCTGGAAACAGTTTGAAAATGACCCCTGATGTCATTCAAAATAAATTCCATTTTGATTTTCAAAGGAAGAAAGGAAAATTGTTTGTTGACCAACTTGTTCTTGAAATAAAGTTTTAGGAAATGAATGGTTCGAATAGAAAACTACCTGACTATTCTTATATCCATGATCACTTAAAATATTTATATCTTCATCATCTTCACTTTCAAATTCACAACTACTTGATGGATGCAAACTTGAATTGGTAAAAACTTTCGCATAACAAACTATGGGATCAATAACATCTTCAGAGCATTGTTCATTTATAAGATGGTGAACTCTCTCTTTCAGAAATTGGAATGAAGAAAAGCACAGGGGTAGAGCATTTCCTTCAACAAACTCGCTACCTTTTTGTTGTCTATCATCATGGCTGAAATATGTGGATCGTAAACCTTCATAAGACTACTGAAAAGAGTCATCTCCCGGAGATGACCCTACAAATGGTTTCTCTAGAAGAAAAATGTCATAATCATCATAATACTCGTCATAAGGAGGTAAATTGGAAACCTCTTGAATATCCATAGCAAGAGAATTTGGATCAACAGTTGGTGATTCATCAACTTCATCATCAATCATTACAACTTCCTCGCTATAATAGTGCTCACAAGAGGATGAAAAAAAAAGGTTTACATCATATGGATTTTGATCAATAAGAAACATATAGTTGTCAATCCAGTGATCAACTATTTCATCTTCAACATTGTTTGAAAACTTCTCTTGAATTTGACATGCATACATGTTCATTGAAACGTCTGCAATCATTGAGGAATCTGATTCATAATTTGAAACATACTTACATCCTTGCTGTTGTCCTAGATCTGATTGACACTCACTGTTTTCTTGCTGAAAATTTGAAATGTACTGATAGTTCCTTTGTTTATGTGCATGCATATTTTCAAAGTCAGCCTGCTCTCAGATCCTCCTGGAAGCACAAATGTTTTCCTCCACTCCTTGGGCATCCTCAAACAAGATCCTTAAGGATGAAGACTTCCTTTCTAACAAGAGAAGGGAAAGTTCTGAATGAAGACCCATAACATAATATATCAAGGCAGTTGTCTTTGTAGGCCAGATCTCCAAAGGCATATCATGATAAATGCCATAACATCTTCTATTAAAAAAAAACAAAGCTTCATCATACTCTCTCTTCAAAGAACAAAAATCATCAAGGTATGAATCTAATGATTTTTTCACACCCCAATACATCAAAAAACATTAGATAAGTTGAACCAAGAGCCAATAGAATCATCTCTTAGACCCTTAAACCATACAACAAAATCTATGATCAAAGATTTAGAGAACAATCTCATGATCACGTTTTCATGGACAATCTCAAATTGATCAATAAAATCCTCAAAGGATTCCAAGTGCCTCTCAGCTGAAATTTGATTCTCCCCGAAAAAACGGGGAAGATATTCAAAGCAGTCAAGAGGGTAAGGATGAAGGAGATAAGGCAGCCTTAAAGGCTTGAACATCTTCATCCTTATTTTAATTTGAAAGGCAGTGGGCTGATCATGAAGGTTAATAGGTTGATGACAAGTTTGATCATTAATACCCAAAGGTGTTGAATTCTGAGTAGGTTTAGAATCAATCTTAATTTCCTCAAGGTTACAAGAATGCTCTGATTCAGAAGAAATTGGAATGCAGAACTCATCTTTAGGAACACGTTGTAATGAGGATATAGGATCAACATCAACAACATAAGGCTGCAAGATTTCCTCTTCTAAGGTTGGATATATGAAGGAAGGTTGATGATCATAGGAATAAACAAAACAGAAAATAATCCTCTTGACATGTGAAGGGAAAAGCATGAAAGAGCTGATAAAGAATAATAAAAGTTCATGTAGAAAACTAATGAACTGATACTTGGTCATCTTTCTGTCAACAGGATCGTCCCCGGTGGAGTCTTTGATTGTGGAGTTTCCAGGTAGATGATTACAGTCAATTTTCTGTATCCCTCTCTTGTCTACCAATCAAGAGCTAGATCTATGTTGTTCTTCCTAGGGAACTCTTCAATATGCTCAAATCAGTCCCCGACAATGATGCCATTTATGTTATCACTCCAAGAGACACTCCCAGACTGTAAATGAGAGTAAGCTTGGTATCATAGAAATAAAAAGACTTGATTGGATAACTTGGGTTTTAGGAAACATTGAGAGGTAAAATTAATCAAGAAGGCAATGAAGCCATTGGGCATGGAGTCCATGAAATACAAAAATCTTGAATTAAAATCCTATGGGCAACAAATTAGGTCGAATAAGGCCCTAGATCAGTTCTAAGATCAAATAAGTGTGAATGAAGAAATCAGGAAAATCACAAAGTGTAGCAAAGACTAAATAAAAACATGCTTTCAGTCACTACAGGAAGAATATGTAATAGTTAGAAAAAATTTCAAACCATCACAGAATGAAAAATATGTGTATGTGGCAGTTGTTGTAATAATCTTTATCAAAACATCCTCAGCATAAACTCTGTTCATACAATCCTTATATATGAAAAAACACATCTAATAGAAGAAAATATAAGAAGTATGATAACACATAGAGAATAAACTATCTAATCAAAAGTCTTACTCATCAGCTGAGATATTTCACATAAAAAACTAAGACAAGTCTTTAAGGAAAACATCAATCTTTCATGCCCTGCAACTCATTATCATTTCTTGAAAATCTTGCAACAGACCTCTTGGGTCTCTCCTCTCTTGGATCATGAATCCAACCTTCCTACCCTCTTGTACAATGAATATATAGTCATATAGGTCCTTTCCATCTCACCTATTCAAACTCCAACCTCTTTCCAAAAATAGAAACAACTACAAACAGAAAATGACACGTTTTAACTAATTTCCTGCTTTTCAGGAGGAAAAATTTTGAACAATAGGCTTTCAAACTCCACTTTTAATTCTAAAAACATAACAGTTGTGTAAAATATGAGAATGGTTTTTTTATATAAGATCGTTATGAAGAAAAACCTCTCTCAGTTTCATTAAATTCATCTCCATCTGGCCGCAACAGGTGTCACAAAAAATATGTCTCAAACAGGAAATCACGAAAGATGAAAATATAGGGCTCAAAGATTCTTTTGAATCTCCCAATCCATGACACCTGTGTCAAAAATGAAATAGGTTAATGTTCATGGGCCCGTTCTTGACAATAAACTCTTCAGATTTTGAAAATTCATCTTAGTTCACCCGGAAATACTTCTGGAAGTCAACTGGTCTAAAATATCAGTTCAACAGTCTTAAAACAGAGTTTCAGCAACACATTCTATAGCACCACTTCTATGTCAAATATCTCTCTAACCATAACACCTTTTGAAAAACGGAGACATTTTTTTGTTATTTGGTATGTTATGAACAAAACTTTCCTCCAGGTTTCAAAAATACCTTCTCAATTGTTCATAGTACAAGTTTTAATTTTGTCACTCAAAACTAGCAGAAACGTCTTTGCATAGTTTGGTTTCTGCCAGAATTTAGGTAGTGAATTTAGGTAGCGTCCGTCTGTGTCTCCTGTAAAACTTTAGGTAGCACCCACCTATGTGGTCTGTCAAACTTTAGGTAGCACCATCAAAATACACAACACCTTCACTTGGACATGTGCAGAATGGGTAGCAACTTCGGGTAGTGGTAGTACCATTAGCTTTAGGCAAATCGACAACATTGTAGGTAGCAAACTGGTGGAACATAAAAAATAGACTATTCCATAGAACCATAGCTCTACAAAATGTCTACGCTACTATTGTTGAAGGGATTAATTCTTTGTGAAAACCCAAAACTCTGAACAATAAGTATTAGAAGCCTGTATAGGTGGCAGATTTAGTGTTTCATCAATTCTTTATCTTTGTAAAAAGGGACACAAGTTTCCAATGCCTTGGCCCTTATCTTTCTTCTTCTATAGGATAGAGACTTTTGGTATGGATTGTTCTTCAACAACCTCTTTAAGAGATGATGATCTTGTGAAAGGCTTTCTGACCTTGATGATGGTTGTTGAAGGAGATGAGGAGAAGCGTAGCTTCTATGTTCTCCCTATAAAGGTTTTTTGATCTGCCTTTAGGAAAGGCAGGCCTCTTCTACCTGCAAATTATTGTGCTAACACTTCCTTACTAGGACTATATTGGACACCCATTGGGTATGTCGGACATGAAAACTGATCTTAGTTGTTAAAAACTTGTTAAATTATTTTCTGACTGTGGGTTCTAATTTTGGATGCATCTTCCTTAGTTTCTGCTGAAACAGTTGAGCTTAAGATTTCATGGGGATTACATGTTGTATTATGTTTGGATCAAACATCTTTAGTTCCTCACAAGTCCAAGCGAACGCATCTTTAAATTCTTTAAATAGTTTAATAAAAGATGAATTTTCTTGTTATGTGCACCCTGTACCTAAATTGATGTTCTGGAGTTGATCATGTGTTCCTAAATTTACAGTTACGTATTGTAGTGAGGAACTATTCGTTTTACAATTAACCACCCCTTTAAATTTTTCATGTAGATCATAAAACTTTTCCAATCTAATGACAGATTTAGGGATCGAATTTACCATGTAAGATGAACTTTCAGCTGATCGGGGATCATGTATTACCAAAAAATCGTGAATATTTCCGTCGTGAGTGTTTTCATCAATTACAACACCTTGGAAAGTATCCTCCATATGCAAGAAGTTTATGATCTGTTGATCGTCGTCAAACACCCACCAAATAGTGATGTTATCAGGAATTGACAACCTGAATATCAGTTCAACATAAAATGAATTACGCAAAGAACCTTTAGCATGCAATAACTTTGATGCTACATTATCTAATAGATATGCTTCAGTGTTGCTAGATCTAGGAATAAAACTTATATTAAAAGAAAGAAATTTACTAATTAAGTTCCATACCTCGGTCTGGTAGTTTTTAAGATGAGCAAATACATAATGAATGGTATTTTTTACCTTCTTAACCACAATTTCATAATCATCGAATACAACTGAGCATTGGATGTCAAGGTCAATGGCTTTCTTGAGTCTTTGCAAGAGTGCTTCATATTCTTCTACATTATTTCTACAATATAATTCTAATCTACAAGCAATAAATGTCTTGTTACCTTTAGGGTCTATTAATAAACAACTAACACTGACTCCTTTGCGTGATTTAGACCCATCAAAGTACAAAGACCAAATTTCATCATTCGCATAATTATCTAAAATATTTACAGCATGATTAGACGCCATTACTTGAGTCCAGAATGATATTTCATATTGTTGATTTAGGTATATAACAAAAGATATTTCAGCTGCAAAATTCCCCAAAAAGGTGTTTATTCCTTGATTTTGTAATGCATTCTCACTTGGGATAAAAGGTTTGTTTGGGTCATTCATATCTATATTTTTGTGTTTTAAATAACTTTCCTTGTTGACCCTAAGTTTGTTTGGTTGGCCATTGAGTGTCAACCATAGGTGAGACCAATCCGTAGAAAAATAACCATTAAGTTGCTTAGACCAATCCCTGCTTAGAAACATGCCATACTCCTCTAGAATATCAGTTATCACTATGTCAATGATCTGATGTACTTTCGGATTGGATGACAACCTAATCAAAACATTTAAGCTCCCCAACCACCATAACATTAATTTTATCAAGATAGAGGCATCACATTTGATTTTATGACAAACTGATAGAGGTGTCACATTTGTCGAAGCCTTGGATCCCACCAAACAATTGTGTACATTTATGTTAAAGATTTCAAATGTTAATAGGAAAGGTGGAACATTATACATTTTACGTGGTGTGGAAGAAGAATTTGGAGGCTGTTGATTTGTATTTGCTTCTCCCATGGATTTTTTTATCAAAGTTTGTTATACTTTTGTCTTGAGCATCTTTTTTCTTATTATTTTTTTTCAGCTATACTCTGCAACATTTTCTGCTAGATGTAGGGGAACTTAAGCAACTCATAGATTGAGATATTTGCTTTTAATATCTTAAAATACGCAATAGGATCATAATCTAGATCAAAGACAGAAAAATTATTCGATGTTTCAGCATGTTTCTTTTGTTTAGATGTTTCATTTTTGTTTGTATCATATGCATATTAATTTTGGTCGTTCAATTGATCTTTACTACGTGTATTATAAGGATGTTGATTATTATGCACGGTTTCAAAATTTGTTTGAAAAATGCTATCTGAAAAATGTCCTAAAGTTGGAGGAGATGAATATTCTTCATTAGGTGCTTCTTCCTCCTCATTTTCTGCTTCATTTTGTTGCTCAATTGCAACATCAGAAGTATTATTATCTCCAGTTGATAAAGCTTGTATAGCATGGTGTAATCCTTCTAAACTCATAACTTTAGTAGGAGGGTTTTTCTTGTTGGGAGGATTCTGAGGGGGTCTTCTAAAAGGTGTTCGATAAAATCCATTTCTTGAATATCCTTCTTCTGTAGCTCTTTTTAGGTCAACAACCTGGTTGGATAACTTTTGAAAGGATTTTTGCAAACTTTTCATATCTATGGGTTCCTGATATTTCTTATTGGAAGGTGGTTTAGTAAGAATATCAATCTTCTCCTTGGAAGAAGAGGTTTGTTCAGCTTCAGGAGTTTTATTATCTTTCAAGCTAATCATATCCTTTTCAATGATAATAGCTTCTTCAAAAGCCTCTAACATAGTGTTATTTTTGGACCTTTTAACCCACATTGTTGTAGTATGATATAAATATTTCACGTAATAAGCAATAATTACATTTTTTGCAGGCATAGAATCTACAGGGATCTTATTTTTAAGTGTGAGAAACCTCTTGTTAAAGTCTTTAACATTTTCCTTCTGATTCATCTTCATACTAGATAGCTCCAAAACTAAAACTTCGGGGGATTTGTCATCTTCGATTTTTTCTAAAAAAATGGTTTCAAAACTATCTCATGAAACTATAGTTTGAGGTTGTTGCGTGAAGTACCATGTGGAGGAATTTCCCTCGAAGGTGCAAGGAAACATCCTGTACACGAATTTTTCATGTTCTACATTTATAACCCTAACAACCAACATAATTTTTTTTATATGATCTTCAGCTGACTTTCTGGAATCAGGGTCAAACTTAGGTAACCATTTTTCAGGATGCTTAGGTAAAGGATGTTGTGATCCTGGTATGGTAACAACATCTTAATCAAGAAAAGGCCTGGAAGGATTGTTTTGGTTAGCCATATGGGATGAAGTTTGAGATTGTTCAAAAGATGAGCTTTCTTCATCAGAAGATTATCTTCCTAATGGAGGTGGAGAAGAGTTGGGTGGTGAAGGAGGCAGAACATATCCCCAGAACCTAGAATAAGAGTTTCGGTGTTGGGTGGTTGTGGTACCCTAGTTTCCATTTGGTCTTGATATAAGGGATTAATGATTCCAGCTGCAATATTGGTTTCAGGTTGATGAGTAAGGATGTCGTGCAACCTGGAATTTGGTGTACTAATGACAATAGGACCTTCTTGCTAACGAAAAAAATCAATAGGTTGATACAATTGATCACCCAACTCCCTGAATCTTTCCAAAGTATCATGAGTTATTATTAATGATTGGTTGGATTCTAGAGTATCTCGTGTAAGTCTAGGCTTTCAGGAAGAGGTGTCGTAGGTTTGACAAGAACGAATTGGAAATGTTGGTTGAGTGGAATAACAGGCTCATTTTCAGATGCAGTGGTTGTGTTAGATACAATAGTGGAATCTGAGTGACTACGAGTTCTAACCAGAGAGTGATTGTTTGGAGGTGTTTTTTTTCCTCCACGTGATATTAATATCTAGTAGGCCCTCCTTCTAGCACCATTTTTTGACAAGCATATATGAATGCTCGTCAACTAGAAGGGGGAGTCTGATTTGAGGTTGTCTGGAATAACCTAAGTTTTTTAAAGTAACCTACCCTGATGGGTTTAATGACACCATTGGCCAATGAGGGGTCTAACCTAATATAAAAAATTAAAACAACTAAGTATTTGTTGAAAAGTACCTACTATGTACTTTAACTGTTCACACATTTTCTATACAAAATATACAAAATAAATAGGTACAAGATATGCAAGAAACCTTGTAAAACTAATTGTAAAAGAGAACCAAATCTCAGGAAAAATTATAATTTGAGGAAACTGAATATACAATAATAATTCTATTTTAAATGAACTAACTAACAACTAACTCAAAACTTAATCTAATCATCAATAGGAATATAAATCATGATAATAATTTTATGTCTAATGAACAAAGCATTTAGACTAAATGATAAGAATTATGACTCACATTCATTAAACTAAATCAAAGAAGAAAATTTACTAACCTATCCAAGCCTGGAGTGAAAGAAGTCAACTGGTTGTGTCTTCCTATGTGAAATCTCTTCCAACAATCTGTATGTTGAGTAAAAACTCTACTGTTGGAGAAATTTATATTTTTGGCACACTAGTTCAGTTGGAGTTAACTGACTAGTTCTATTTTGGAATTTCTAATTTTATACCATCACTATTATGCATGCATTCCTATTATAGGATGTCATTACCTATATGAGTGAATATCACTCACTCATTAATTAGATCATAATACAAATTGATTATCATTCTTCATATTGTATCTCTTTTCCTTTTCTTGATAATCTTTGTTTGTGTATGATTTATCTAGGTCTCTTGTGTAGGTTTCCATGAAACACTGACATGGTATCAGAGCCGAGTTGCTTGGAGAAATCCAGACAACCCATAGAAGAGAAAAAGAGGATTGAGTAAACCTAGTTTCCGCAATTGTCGCAGCCTATCCCTATTGAAGAGTGTGATGGTTGGAATCGTCGCAACCTATTCCTATCGAAGGGTGTGATGATCTAACTCACACTTTACAGTGTGAGTTAGGGTGCGACATTGTCGCACTGTACTCTTCACCCAGGGTGCATCGATTCGGGTTTTCACAATATTCGCACTTTATCCTTCACTAGGGTGTGACGATTCATCATCTTCACACTGGATCCTTCTTTAAGGTGCAATGATTCAGCTGCCCTCCAGAAAATTGGTTTTCTACAGTCGAAATCCACGATCTGGGTCGGGCTGAAATTTTGAACAGAGACGTATAACATAGGGATGCTAAGGCTCACCAAAAATGTCCAAAAACCACATCATATTTTAGGAGATATAGTTGTTGTATCATATCTATAGTTTCCTGTTATAAGGGAAAAACTTTCTATGGCCAAGGGTAAACCACAACAGACAGGTATGACTGCAGAAATCAACTCAATTCCAACAATGCTATATAAACTAATGATCAATATAAGAAAGAGACCTACCTCGATCCAACATTTGATGATGTTCCATCGTTGAGCACTTTGACCTAAAGATTTATACCTACGAGAAGTTCTCAACAAACAAGCAAAGCAAGTATATAGTGATGATACGAAAGGGGCTAGCACATCAGATAGCATAATCCATTAATAAACATTACAAACACACCCATGTATAATAATCATATATTTTCAAGATACCAATAGGATAGGAAAGGATTATTTCTATTAATGATTGATCAGCAGAAGTGTCAACATTATAGACTTCCATGTCGGCACGGTTCGAAACCAAGAAACCAAGTTCCTTCCAACTGGGTCCCCACCACTTCAATCCTCCACCAAAGGCAAGCTCATGAGAAACAGGCAAAGAGGTCCTCTCAATAATAAGGGAAGAGCTTGGGGGATGAACACTGTGTTCAGACTTGAGGGACAAAGGGATCCAGACTCAATATGAAGTAATTTCTCTAGAGTAACTTTGGTCTCAAAGTTGAATACTTCCTCCTTCTTTTCCATAGTTCAAAATTGTGCTCTTATGGCCTCCAGAATGCAACTGAAGGGCCGATTCAGAACGTTTCCAGTATATGGAAGGCCAAGGATCAGAGATCATTTTTCATGACATGGAAACTCGACCTCATTTTATATTTTCTGGCACAAATCCTGATATACACGAGCTATAATAGAGTAGAAAGCGTATACGCATCTTGCATAGAAGTTAGGGAGCATATATGTGGAAAAATGTATATTTTTAGCTCTAGATTCATCAAAAAAGGGATGAAAAGTCTGCATAGGGAAATGGAAAAAGGTCCTCTGTGCAAGATAGAAATGGTGAGGCAAATCTTGTTATAACATATGCCCCCTAATATGTGAGATCATAGGAGTATCTGCGATAACCGAAATACATTATAAATAACGCAGAAGTGGAGTGGTAGAGAAACAATTGGATGAACTCAATTGCTCATTACATTATGTATTGACTTTACATACATGGCTGTCAAGAATACAATGCAGATCCATATGAAAAATATACCAAACAAGTGTTCATGGCCATGAATAGGAAAGTACAAATGCGGTTATATGCCAAAAGATGTCATAGTCACGAACAAGGCCCAGTGAAACCAATCTCAAAAATCAGTCTGAAGATATCTGTATACCATGTAGTACAATCTGATCTCCCATGATCACTGAAGGAAAAAAGGTATTGGTCCAATGAAATGGAAGCAACAACTCAGGAAAGCCATGGTCACATAGTGATGTATTCAAGTCTTCTACACTATTCGCCAATGGTGCAAGTCTACATCATGTGAATAAATGACTTGAGGTCGACATGATGAGACATCGTTTGATTACCGGTCATTGAAGTATACAGTTAACAAATGCGAGATAGCCTACCGATAATGAAAGTAGGTATCAAGGCACCAAGTACATCCCTACAAATCTGAATAAAGGAGTTGGTGTCGAACAATTGAGAGATCCATTGATCAGGAGACATTGATGTATTCCCATCTGTCAATGGCAAGAGAGCTTGCCACTAATGAATGAAAGCCTCAAGGTACTCATAAAACTCTAGGTCTCGTATCCAGAATAAATGAGCTGAAGTCGATGGAAGGAGACCCGCTGAAAGGAGAGAATTGAGGCATCTCTCATCAATCTGCAGGAGGAACAAAGTAGGAGCTTCATGATTTGGTGGAGATCGGACGAAGAACATGTTCACGAACCAACGACCCTATGTGTCTTTCGTGTGTGCCAAATGCAAGCGGTACACAAAAAGGACCCTCTGAATAGAAGCCAATGATGAAAAATTGTTGACAAAGGTGAGGAAACCACCAATAAGACTAATGGCATCCAAGACACTGCACGAATCCCAAAGTGTGAATAGATGTATTGCCGTCGAACACAAGGGAAACCACCCAATCAATGACCAATGATGAAATGTCGATTGTTGGGTTCAAGGTGACCTACCAATGATGAAAGTAGGGCCAGGGTGCATGATAAGACCAAAGTATCATGTGATTCTGAGACAAACTGAGGGTATGGTGACATGTAAAGTCAAGATTTATGAGGAGTGGCTGACATAGGTTGATAGTCATCCTTTGAACAAGAGCATGCGACATATGGTGAACTCTGACAGCATGGACTCAATGATGTGACAATTGGATGTAGGAGGCATCAATAACATTCTCTATAGGGACTAGAAGAGTAACCAGTCGGTAGAGAAAACTTTGTAGTGAGATCAGCTTCCTAAGGCCATGCTAAACCCAAAATTATGATGATACATGGACTCAATAACTTTTTTCTCTATTCAAAGGTGACACGACTACTGCCAATTACAATATAGTATTCCCTTCCCGCCCATCTTTTTTTTTTCATAACAAATGAATGCTATGATACAGAGGAGGGAACAAGTGTCGCAAGTAAGAAAAACTAGTTCCAACAGTGGAACGTACCTATGCTCAATGCAAGGAAATGCATGCGGGAGATGGACACTTGGGGTGATGTTCCTTCTATTAACTCCCAAAATGAAACCGTCCTTTGGTTTGAATTTTGTAGTGGATAGCATGGCTATCGGTAGTGTCCTCAAGTTATTTTTGAGTTTTTTATAGCTGCAAAAAATTAGGTTTTGGTTTTGTCTTAGAAAATAATTTGACCCATAAAGTCTTCTTTTCAAAATTTTCATTTTTCACTTTCCACAGCTAACGTGTGTCCAAAAGTTGAGTTTGCGCTGTGGAAAGTAGCGACTTTCAGCAGCTAAGGAACACTTTCCATAAGTCTTTACGCTGTTGAAAGTGACGAATTTCAAAATGTGCAAGAATCAGTTTCGAGGGTCGTGCGTTGTTGAAAGTGCATGCTTTCCGTAGCTAAGAAGTGTTGTTTACAAAGAGGTGCATTGTTGAAAGTGCATGCTTTCCGCAGCTAAGCAGTGTTGTTTACAAAGAGGTGCATTGTTGAAAGTGCATGCTTTCTGCAGCTAACAGGGGTTTTCCACGGGGTCATGCACTGGCGTAAGTGACAAGGATGAACAGTTGACAGAGGCGATTTCCACAGGCCGTTGTTGAAGAAAGCGGGAATCACGTTCGTGGTATCCACGTCTGAAGGTAATGATGATATGATCATCCCACGTCAGGAAAATCCAAATCATGCGCTGATGAGAGTGGGTAATGATGGAAACTCAATATTGCATGCCAGAATAGGATTGTGATGTGAATTCGGCTCAGAAACTCACGTTCAACACTCATGGCATCCGGGATGGCAAGTTCGAGTTCAGTACTGCAGGTACAGAGGAGGTACCGCCGACTTGACAATATCAAATCGAATTGTGGTTTTCGTATCACACATTGTTCCAGGAAGTCTGTTAAAGTTTCATTTATTTCAAAACAGAGCCGAAGCCCGAACTACTTTCAACAGCGCAGAACCTCGGCTCGACTGGCAACTGCAGGGGTTACAAATCGTCGGGATTTTCGAGCTACATAATGGTGAGAAAACATAGTGGTGCTCTACTCAAGAGAGAGCTGGATAACCTGTCCTTTTTACAAACACATCCCGAAGTCCAGAAGCATTTTGCAAACGCATGGTGTATTGAATTCGTTGAAAGATTGCAAGTTGGTTGCCACCAGGCTACAGCAGAAGCCTTTGCCAAGACTTTTGATGGAAATAAAGCTCGCGTCGGGTTTATGGAAATTAAAGTGGATGAGGCTGTCATTGCCGCAGCTACAAGTTTACCAAGAACCGGTCAGAGCTGGTTTAAAACCACTGCTCCTAAAAATTTGGATTTTAGAGTTTATCTAAAAGAGGGGTACAGGCACAAAGCATGGAAAAAAGGTATGCTAGTTTCTTATCTGGACGAAGAATGGCAAGAATTGTTCAAAGGTATCCAATTGTACATTACCTCAGAGGGCCGATATGATAAACTTATGATGTACCACTTCAAACTACTGGATCATTTCACAAGCAAGACCCCTCTTAATTTGCCTTATTTCCTACATAAAAGTTTGACTAAGGTGTGCAAGAAGATTAGAGCTCAACCCTTGAGCATGAAATCTACTCTGTGTCACTTTGGTCTCATAAAATTGATTATTATGGAGGAATTGAAACAACAGGGAAGGAGCTGGGAACATTTCCTATTCTGGGAAGGTTTTGAAACACATAACTAGATTGCAAATGAGCAGGTGAAGAGTTCAAAGAAACAATCCTCTCCTCAAAGAAGTTCAAGAAAAAGAAGGACCCTACCAGGACCTTCAGAGGACATAATTTCTGGAGTAAAGCCCCTCAGGTCGAAGAAAAGGTTAAATTTTGAGCAGACCACAGAGCAGACCACAAAGCAGAATACAGAGTATCCTACATAGCAGAGTACAGGGAAGAATATATTAAACTTGCCCTATTCAGATTCAGAATCAGAGCAGCAAGATCAATGCCCTGTCACCAAGAATCCTGAGCAGTCAGCTGAGTGTGCACAGAACTATGAAAACTTCAATCAGACAGAATAGGGAGAATCATCAAAAAACTCCAAATCAAAGAAGTCTCAGAAGATCAAGCATCTCAAGGAGGTAATTTCCCAGCAAGAGGTCTTGGAGCGGGTGATTAAAGAAAGGTATAAGAAGTTATCTGATAACTTCGCAAGGACCAATGTTGCATTTGAAAAATTGACTAAAGAAAGTGTTAGAGAGAAGAAGAGGAAGAAAAAGCTCACCAAAGACTACAACAGCTTGTGGTGGCTTGCCAAACGTCTCAAAAGGCAGATAAGGAGGTTGAAACAAAAACTGAGCCAAAAAACCCATCTAGATCTGAAGGTACTCGCTCAAGTCGTTGTTAATATGCAAGGTGAGAAGTCGAATGCCCACTGATTTTTGTTTGAAATCAAATTTTGGGGGTGAAAATTCATTTTGGGCGCAATCAGGACTTTCCCCAGCGCAAAGCTACTATTTTATGACCCGTTAGCTGTGGAAAGTGACGGATTTCAACAACTAACCCGCGAGAAATTAAAGGAGTGCACTGTTGAAAGCTGGAAAACTAATTTTTGAAGCCAAGGACAGGACAGTTCATTCCAAACGGGTTTTGAAGGGGCTCCAGTGTATCAGTGGGCTATCAGATCATGTGTAAAAGGTTCAGCATCAGGAATTTGAGAGAATTTTGGTAACACATGCAAAACCATTTCCTCAAAAATCGATCATAAACGTTGGAAAATCCAACAGTCAAAGACAGGTGTCCTGCTATTGTTCACCACATTGCAGATACCAGGAGATGAAGGATGCAGATGGCGATTTTGGAGATTGAAGATAGTTTGACTATTAAGTTTAGTTGTTAAAGACTTTATTTTGAAGTTGTTTAGATAGAATCAAGTTGTCTTTATTAAATACAGATCCATGTTTTTAGGATCTGTATAACTATTTGTAAAAGGCTATAAATGCCTGTTTTTGATATGAAACAAGGGTTCAAACTGGGAAACATTTTCATGCTATTGTATAGACTCTTTTTGCATAAATAAAGTGGAGTTTTCTTTCGTTTGCAATACCAGAATTGTCCATTTTTCATTCTCTGTACTTTAATTTTAGTTGATTTTAGTTCATAAAGACTGTTACCTCTTTGTTGAACTCATTGGCTTGAAACTAAAGGATTCCTCATTGTCTTGTATTAGGCCCTACTTTCATTAGTATTGGCAAATCAAGAATAGTATTTTCCATTCTCTATGTCAATTATTTGATCAGGTTATTGTCTACTGAAAGCACTGCATCTTTACATTTGTGATAAGTTGTTTCTTATACAAATCATTGAAGACCCCATTGTCCCAAATACATAAAAAGCATTATTCTTAAGTTACCAAGCACCTTTGGTCTGCAACCACAAAGGGTTTCTTGGAGAGATAACACCTTCCAGGGTATAGGGTGTCAAATTACGAAGGATAAAAACAAGGCTCTACTTGGTTGAGGATGCAAACTGCTTAGGAAACGATTTATAACGCAAAGCAAGAACGAGCTAAAGGCTCACTACAACAAGTGAGGGCATGAGATGTAATCACAACTTAACGACAAAAAATTTCCTTTTTTATATCTTTTAGTCTACTTGGTGTGAAAAAGGGGTAAACTTGTGCCAAATATATGTCTTTTCAAATCCAATTTACGAGTGTGAAAAAGACAAGTTCACTCGACAATCTTTTCTATTTTTGATAGTGAGTTAGAAAAGAGCTTAACTAGGACTCATGATCTTTCAAATCCAATTTTAACGAGTGTGAAAGGGACAAATCACTCGAAAATATTTTCAGGTTTTGGATGAGTCGGAAAAGAGCTTAATTGAGACTCGTTATTGGGAGTCTAATCAACATGTAAAGGGGGAGGCCAAGGCTCTCGTCTCGGCCTTTTGTCAAAAGTCAGTATCCCGTGGATAGCTAATAATAGCTTGGGAAAACCCAAGGCTTTCCAAGTCAAGGAAGAGAAGGTGCTAACAGAGGATACAGTCTCCATGCTGGTTTTAATAATGTCTCTTAATGGAAAAGACATAGGTGGGGGAATAGGATGTCCCATCAAATCATCCCAATCAAAAGGAACCTTGTCAGGACTTGGAGGGAGAGAATTCAGGGGAAGAATAAATCTTTCTCGTTCAGAAATAGGAGGGTGTGGAATGTTGATGACATGGCTGAAAGGTGTGTCATTCTCTTCAGGGAGAGTAGGGTTGACCAGAGATTTCACTGGTGTGGCCACTTATTCAATTATAGGTTGAAGAGTGTTGTTGGGAAATTATACCCTACGGACTAACAAGCTAGGGTTTAAACTTGCATGCAGATCATGACCCTTAAGAAATTACTTTTAACCTTCTACCCCAAACCTAAAATCCTTTTTCACATGCAAACATGGGAAGAATCAAC
>ML799435.1:14935-32188 GCA_009831015.1 Picea engelmannii | reverse complement strand
GGAGAGGTAATCCTCCATAAAGGTTGTGTGTTGTCCGACCCTTATCTAGCTCAGGGTACAAGCAAAATAACCCCTGCAAGTAACCTATGAGATACCTAAGTCAAGCAACTAATAAACCAATGTATAACTGATGCACAAGTGAGGAGTCTTAAGTCTGGATCACCATATGGGCAAGGAAGCAAAGCCTGAAACCTTGAAAGCATCAGCTCTCATAGAGGTATGGGCACTAGCAATATCCCCAAATACGAATAAATCCATAGAAATATCTCTGACGCTAGGTGAGTATCCAGGGGTTATCCCTTCAACTAACTTCGCACAACCTCGTTATTAACTTTGGTGTGAGTGGAGCCTCCTGATATTACCAATTATACAATGGACTTCTCAACTCCCTATCTCAGACACATATGTTGATTTAACTACCTTGGAGAAGTTTACTCACAAAATCATATTCCAAGGCACTAAATCCTAAGCTAGTTTGTGCACCCTAAAAATAAAATCGTGACTAATCAATTTTAGTTTAAAGCATAAATTTTATTGGTCGTGGTTACTCAAAAAGGTATGGAGGTGAAACTTATGGTGTTATGACTCAGCCAGAAAATAAATATGGATATAATGCAAAGTCTATATTTAACTTTTCAATGAATGATATGCTAATAAAAACAATGCAGTCTTCAATTTCAAATCTGCAATCTAGAAGTAAAATACAATCTTTCGCTAAATGTGCTAAGCTAATAAAAAAATTCAAAGACAAAAATGCCAACCAAATGCAAAATGCCTATTTTTTTGTGTTTTCAATATTCTAAAAAGAAAATGCATGGACTGATAAGCAACTTGACAGATGAATTCTACAGTGTATAAAAGAAGTAACTCAAGCATAATACCAGGCAACCAAGAAAACATCCCAGAAACCAAGGACAAATTAAAAATAGAAAACAAAGAGAAAGACTACGCCCAAAAATTCAACTCCAAACAAGATTCTTGTCATCCTAGATAATCTCAACAGGCACTATAGAGACCTAAGAAGGCTCAGCAATCTTTAAATCCTACCCAACAGTCACTCAACCAAGAAAACAAGAAAGGGGAAGTGGTATACGTGACTGTTCAGGATAACAGAGTGTATATATGCCTCTTGCAGTGAGACAACAAGCTTGTATACGCGACTGTCGGGGAAAAAGGGGCATATATGCTTTAAAACAAGGTCAGGCAAGGGTAAAAGGTTGAAAACTTGAACTCAGAGTGAACAGGATCTTTCAAGTAGTGATACAACAAGAAACACAAAGGAAAAAGAGAAATGTAAGAAGAAAAAGTACTTCAACCCTTAGAAGGAAGATCTATACCCAGTGGAGTCGCCATTTCTGTTACAAGGGAAACACTCTCTATGGCCAAGGGTAAACCACAACAGACAGGTATGACTGCAGAAATCAACTCAATTCCAACATATGATATATAAACTAATGTGCAATATAAGAAAGAGACCTACCTCGATCCAATGTTTGATGATGTTCCACCGTTGAGCACTTTGACCCAAATCTTTATACCTGCGAGAAGTTCTCAACAAAAAAGCAAAGAAAGTATATAGTGATGATACGAAAGGGGTTAGAACATCATATAGAATAATCCATTAATAAACATTACAAACACGCCCATGGATAATATTCATATATTTGCAAGATACCAATAGGACGGGAAAGGAGTATTTCTATTAATAATTGATCAACAGAAGTGTCAACATTACAGACTTCCATGTCGGCACGGTTCAAAACCAAGAAACCAAGTTCCTTCCAACTAGGTCCCCACCACTTCAATCCTCCACCAAAGGCAAGCTCATTAGAAAGAGGCAAAGAGGTCCTCTGTCAAAAAAGAAGAGAGGAGGTGAATATATAGAATTTCCAACATAGAAATTATAGTTAAAAAAAGATAGAAATAGCTAAAATAGGTGTCATAAGCTAAGGGAGACCACATAGTTCGAACTAGACCACTAAAGATACATGTCACACACTCATTAATGTCCACAAGAGTTAAGTGATGTGCATTAGCTCACTTAATCTCACTTAATTGACAAGAGAAGCAGTTCCAACTCACTTAACTGACCCGAAATAGTAGTTACTAATAATAGTAACGACAAAAATCATTAAGTAAGGAATAAATCTCTCACTCAAAGAGGAGGTGAGAATTACCTAATAATATATGATCTTTTTCATGGTGATTTGGAATAAATCATGAATAAATCAAGAAAATCAAGAATAAATTGAGAAAATCAAGAAAAATCAAGAAAATCAAGAACCGGGAGTTGAGTCTTGATCTAAAATTAGCAGTTTTCCCTAAAATCTAGGGATGATGCACCCTTCTTCTCTATGTGTCCAAATTAGGTGAAATAAAATGTAAATGAATTTATTAACCAAGATCTAGGAGTCTAGGATAGGTATAAACTAATGTAAGTTAGGGATATGCTCCAACAGCCCCCCTTAAGCCTAACTGCAATCACAAAAAATTTGAGTCCCGACAACTTGGCCATTTTAGGTACTCATTAAATAAAATAATTCCTCATGAAAAGAGGAAAGAGGGAAAACCTCGTGGGAAAACCCTCCCCCCCAAATGAGGAAAAAAATGTTGAGTGGCCAAAAGTGACCTACTCAATTGTCTCCACCACTCCAAGCATAACTCTTAGTTCTGAAAATTTCTTTTCAGTGAAGGACTTGGTGAAGATGTCTGCAACCTCAGAGTGTGAATTTGGATCTGAACCAAGTGACATATAGAAATGTATGGGCAGCAAAGGTTCTGAGGCAACCATGGTTTGAGGAGCCCCAAAAAACTGTGATCTAGTCCTTCTTGTATCCACAGGATCACCGACTAGTTCACCCACATCTTGCAAGGTTTTCTCTGCCCAAGTTGGCAACTGAGTTGGAGTAGCCATGACCTGCTCCTCATTCTTTGTATCAGACCTGAAAGGCTTATGTGATGGCTGTTCTAAAGTGCTCGAATAATTTTCCGACTCCTCCTCATCAGTGACAACAAGGGGTTCCTTGGCAGGGTCTTCTGAAAAATCATCTAATTTATTGAAATAATTTATCTTCTCGGCTGCAGCAGTTGATTCTTTCTCCATTCCCATTGTTACCCAGTAAATCCCTTTGCTTCGGAGGAGCAGAGAGATCTCTGTCTTCCATTCGAAGTAATTGAAAGGATTTAGAATGAGTTTTGTGGGTTGAGAGAGATGATCCATTGCTTCTTGCTGTGCCTCCTGATGATCTATACCTGCAAATAAAACCATGTACAATCCACTAGATTCAATCTAGCTCTGATACCATGTAGAATTCCTGCAAAAACCCCGATAGATCTAGAATTCTAGTTAAATTGAACACAAACAATTTTCTGATATTCAAGAGATGAGAGAAAGTTTTTGCTCCATAAATCAGAGAATTATAATAATAATAAATTAATATACATGAGCAATTTTCCTCAAAAAAGAAGAGAGGAGGTGAATATATAGAATTTCCAACATAGAAATTCTAGTCAAAAAAAGCTAGAAATAGCTAAAATAGGTGTCATAAGCAAAGGGAGACCACATAGTTCGACCTAGACCACTAAAGATACATGTCACACACTCATTAATTTCCACAATATTTAAGTGATGTGCATTAGCTCACTTAATCTCACTTAATTGACAAGAGAAGCAGTTCCAACTCACTTAACTGACCTGAAATAGTAGTTACTAATAATAGTAACGGAAAAAATCATTAATTAAAGAATAAATCTCTCACTCAAAGAGGAGGTGTGCATTCCCTAATAATAGATGATTTTTTGCATGGGGGAGTTGGAATAAATCATGAATAAATCAAGAAAATCAAGAATAAATCGAGAAAATCAAGAATAAATCGAGAAAATCAAGAACCAAGAGTTGAGTCTTGATCTAAAATTAGCAGTTTTCCCTAAAATCTAGGGATGAGGCACCCTTCTTCTCTATGTTGCCAAATTAGGTGAAATAAAGTGTAAATGAATGTATTAACCAAGATCTAGGAGTCTAGGCTAGGTATAAACTAATGTAAGTTAGGGATATGCTCCAACAGGAAGAGCTTGGGGGTTGAACACTGTGTTCAGACTTGAGGGACAAAGGGATCAAGACTCAATATGAAGTAATTTCTCTAGAGTAACTTTGCTCTCAAACTTGAATGCTTTCGCCTTCTTTTCCATAGTTCGAAATTGTTCTCTTATAGCCTCCATAATGCAACTGAAGGGTCGAGTCAGAACGTTTACAGTATATGGAAGGCCAAGGACCAGAGATATTTTGTCGTGACATGGGAACTCAACCTCATTTTATATTTTCTAGTACAAATCCTGATATACATGAGTTGTAATGGAGCAACATGCATATACACATCTTTCATAGTAGTTAGGGAGCGTATATGTGGAAAAATGTATATTTTTAGCTCTGGATTCATCAAAAAAGGGATGAAAAGTCTGCATAGGGAAATGAAAAAAGGTCCTTTATGCAAGATAGCAATGGTGAGGAAAATATTGCTATAACATTTCCATAGAACCGCCTGTCATATCTCGGAATCCACGATCTGGGTTTTCAGGATCTTTTCAGAATCAATAGCATGGATCGAGGCGATGCAACTTATTCAATGAATTCTGGTGATAATACTCACACCGTAAAAATATTTTGAATGGAATCCGGAGGTCTCATTCCATCTCAACATAAAAGGACTGTATAACTTGACGATGGCGAAAGAAACAAAACCTACATCGGCACTTGAGAAGACCATATGGGCAAACCGTAAGGATGAGGCCACAAGACTACTTATTGAGTTAATCTCCATTGAATTATGGTTTCATGTTGTCACATGAAAGACTCCAAATGAGATCTGGACCACCTTGGAAAGACTCTTTGGAAAGCAATATGATATGTGAGGTCATATGCTTGAGGTAGAGTTGAATACCTTAGACCCTAAAAGTTTTGATAATATACATGATTTCTTTACTAAATTTAAATCTTTGATTTTGAGCTTGGGTGAATGTGGTATTGACAAGTCTACACAAGAGAAACAACTTATTTTAACAATCTTGGCCAAGCTAGGAACATAATACATTGTATATGTCTCCAATTTCCACTCTAGTAGATGTCTTTTGGGAGAAAATTGGAAAATGCCTACGATGACTCAGTTCATTGAGTCTCTCACAAAAGAGCAGAACAAACTCATACATATGGGCCTCATGAAGGATCCCAAAGCACATGCACTCACCATGCATGATGGAAAAGGATCATCCAATCAGAAATCGAAGCAGAAACAAAAGGAGCTATTACATCCAGAGTCAAAGAAGGAGGGATATTCCAAACCCTTCAAGGATTCTTCAGGTTCCAAAGATTCTTCAAATTCAAAAGGGAAGAAGAAGAATGGAAAGCAGTGCACATATTGCAATAAACTGAATCATGAATAATCCACATGCATGAAGAATAAGATCGATCTTATGACATAGGTACTTCAGAAGAATAACCTTGGAGACTTCATTCCTGAAGGAGCCAAGAAGAAGAAGGAAGAATACCATGCACCTAAGAAAGGTAATAATCATGTTTTGGTTGCAATTAATTCCTCATATGATTCATGGATTATAGATTTTGGCACATCACATCATATGGTTGATAAAGATGAATTTTTTACTTCTTTGAGTTCATGCTCTGGACCTCCTATTCTCATGGGGGATGATACTCCAATAGCAATTACAGGAGAGGGAAGAGTGGAACTCCCTAATGGTAGTTTTGAGAATGTTTTACATGTTCCAAATATTTCTATAAATATTCTCTTAGTTTATCAGATCACTCAAACAGATAAAAGGGTTGAATTTACATCAAATTCAGTTATTGTACTTGACATGCATGACAATTCCATTGTTGCAGTTGGTGAGGTAGATCACAAATCATGGTTGTATAAGTTAACTAATTTTACTGACTATGACTCCTCTTTGCTACTTACACATGCTAATGAGAGTAGTAGAGTATGGCATGAGAGATTTGGTCATTTAAACTTTAGGTACATGCAATGACTTTCCAAGCAAGGAATGGTCAAAGGCTTGCCAGACAATCAATTTTTTGAAGGGGTTTGCGAAGGATGCATTATTGGAAAGCATCTTGAAGAGAAGTTTGAAAAGGGGAAGGCAAGGAGAGCCTCCTCTTCCTTGGAGCTTGTTCATAGTGATCTTATGGGTCCATTTCCACATCCATCCATTAGCAAAGAAAGTTATGTTCTTACATTTATTGATGATTACTCACGCTATACTTGGGTTTATTTTCTAAAAAAAAAGTCTGAAATATTTGAGCATATCAAAGACTTCAAAGCTCTAGTAGAGACACAAACTGGGAAGAAAATAAAGATCCTCCATACAGACAATGGGGGGGAGTATATCAAAAAATATGTTCAAAATCTTTGTCATGAAGCCAGTATCCAGTTGTAGCACATAGTTCCATACACTCCACAACAAAATGGAGTTGTTGAAAGGAAGAACATGTCTCTTAAGGAGATGACCAGTTGCATGTTGCATGCAATATCACTTCCTTCCAAGATTTGGGCTGAGGAACTTAACTATGCTCCTTACATGCAGAAAAAGAACCTCACAAATCTGTTGACAATAGGATACCTTTTGAGGCTTGGACAAGTGACAAACCAAATGTCACACACTTCTGCATATTTGGATCTAGAGCATGGGATCATATTCCTTGTGAAAAGAGAAAATACTTAGATCCACAGAGCACACCGTGCATATTTGTGGGATATCCATATGATGTGAAGGAGTACAGATTGATTGATCCCTCTACAAATTGACTCGTCATTGAGCGCAGTGTTTAGTTTGAGATTCCTTTGCATGCACCTCCAATGCAACATGCAGAGACTCTTGTTCTTCCATCAGTTCCAGACATCAGAGATGATGATTCCACACACTCAGATGCTACATATTCAGACATAGATTCAAAGGATTTTGTAAATGCAGATGAGCATGTAGTACATCCAAATGAGTAGCCAGCGTCATAGCTTCAGCAAATGCCCAAGTGGGCATAGTCCACACTTCGGGAAATAGGAAACCTTGTAGGGGATCCATTATATTCAAGGAGGACTCGATCTCAGTATGTGGATCCTTCTCATGTGATTTCAACTTCTAAACCAGTGATGTGCATGCATTGCTATATGGTTCAATCTTCTGATCCACATACCTACAGTGAGGCTATTGGAAATCCACTATGGGAAGCATCCATGCAGGAAAAGCATGACTATCTCCTAGATAATCAAACTTGGGATCTGGTTCCACTTCCACCAAGGAGGAAACTTGTCATATGAAAATGGGTCTACAGGGCCAAGAGAGCAATAGATGGTCAGGAGAGCAGGTACAAGTCTAGATTAGTTGCAAAAGGATTTCAACAGATTCATGGGATGGATTATGATGAGACCTTTTCTCCTGTAGAAAATATGGACTCCATTATTTTGGCTCTAGCTATTGCAGTAGCCAAAGGATGGGAAGTTCACTAGATGGATGTGAAGAATGCATTTCTTCATGGTGAATTTTCAGAGGAGATATACATGGAGCATCTGTAGGGGTTCAGTCAGAACTCATATTTAGTATGCAGACTGAAGAAGTCTCTCTATGGCCTCAAGCAGGAACCTAGAGCATGGTATGAAAAGATCAATTCTTACTTGCTTTCACATAAATTTGTTAGATGTAAATATGATTCCAATGTTTACATGTTGAGGACTACTAACTCTATGATGATTTTAGTACTCCATGTTGATGATATTTTGATCATTTGTAGCTCTTCTTCAACCATTTCTTTGGTCAAATATATTTTCCATGACAGGTTCTCTATGACGGACATGGGTCCACTACACTTTTTTCTTGGTCTTGAGATCAGTCAAGATGCTTCTGACATCAAACTTTCTCAGGATAAGTATGTCAGGGATCTTCTGGATAGATTCCACATGACATAATATAAGTCTACACCTACACCCTTCTTATCTAGGATCAGATATGAGGATAGCGGGGATACACCATTAGTGGACAACACTTTGTATCGACAGTTGGTGGGGAGTCTTTTGTATCTCACCCAAACCCATCTAGATATCTCATATGCAGTAGGAGTAGTTTCCAGATACATGCAAGAACCCCACGATCTACATTGGAAGGCTTCCAAGTGCATCCTCATATATGTGCAGGGCACCATGAGTTATGGGATTCACTATGCAACTGGTTGTGCATTATATCTCACAGGATTCATAGATTCATATTGGGGTAGTGATAGCACAGATCGCAAATCCACGTCTGGATACACTCTCAGTTTGGGGTCAGGCCCAATTTGTTGGTCAATTAAGAAGAAATCATTCATTGAGTTATCTTCCGCAGAGGCCAAGTACAGAGGAGTATTCAACTGTGTCATTCAGACACTTTGGCTTCAACACTTCTTTACAGAGCTTGGTATCCAGTTTCACTGTTCGACTATCATATGGTGTGACAATCATAGTACACTGAGATTTTGTAGAGATCTAGTACAATGACAACGAACCAAACACATTGAGGTCCACATGCATTTCATCAAAGATTTATTACATGACAGCATCATTGATTTGCAGTTATTTCCTTCCTCTAAACTGAATGTCGAAATATTCACCAAGACCTTCACTAAGAAGAAGTTTCAAACTTTGCAGGATCATCTTGCAGTGAAGAACACAGTTTCCTAGCAACTTCCTTTTATTATTTTGATACATTGTATTTGAGGGGGGGGGGGTTGTTCCCGCGTGGTTTTCCCTCTTTCCTCACTTTTATTCAGTGTTCATTAGTTTCATTGTGCATGAGTACCTAATATGGCCTAGTAGTTGGGACCCATTTTTTAATCCATAGTGATGTTCAAGGGGGGTGTTGGAGAAATTTCAATTTTTGGCACACTAGTTTAGTGGGAGTTAACTGACTAGTTCTATTTTAGACTTTCTAATTTTATACCATCACTATTATGCATGTATTCCTATAATAGGATGTCATTTCCTATATGATTGAATATCACTCACTCATTGATTAGATCATAATATACATTGATTATCATTCTTCATATTGTATCTCTCTTCCTTTTCTTGATAATATTTGTTTGTGTATACTTTAGCTAGGTCTCCTGTGCAGGTTTCCATGAAACATTGGCATATTCCAAACAATTGTGGAATTGAAAAATAAAAAAAATCTGAAGAAAATAATTCCAACAGGGTATTGAGGTTTTAATGCAGGTACAGAAAGAACAACTAATAAAATCAGATTCTTTATGAAGAAATAAAATTATTCTTCTCAAAGGAAAACAGTCACATTGACAGTGGAAATCACTGTATGAATATATCATACAAGTAAAATTGATATGCTATAACATATGTGATCAACTAATTTACATCATAAAGAACTTTAATTATTGGGACAATAAACTATTAAAGTTAAAGTTAAACTAAGTGAATATAAATGCAAGTAATATTAGTGCATGGATAAACTAGACAAAAGCTAAGTTTAATCAACACCATACTATTGAAATAAGAAAATGAAACATATCATTCCATGAAAGATATTATATTGAAACATGACAAAATTCCCTCACAGAAGTAAAACCTGAGGCAATCTGGAACAACATGTTCTTCTAATATTCACTTGTCCATTATCCCAAAATTTTCACCATGTTTTTCACACAAAAAAAATGAGTATTTAAACAAAATGGGGATTGACTCTCATATCCACAGGACAGAGGTAAATATTTTAAAAATAGAGAAGTATGAATATCAAATCCTAATATGAGTTTACAATAAAAATGTTTGTAACTACTTATACAAAGTTTGTTTTGACGACCAAAATTATCACCAACTATTTTGAACTTGGTTCTATTACTAATTAAAAAAAACAAAACACTCCACAATTTATAACAACCTGATAACGTAGATGGAATCCTTCTGTTCATTTAGAGACATCAAATAAAATAAATTTATGTAGAAATCATATCAAACTTAATTAAGACTAGCTACATAATCTATGATTTTGTAGCTGGTCTAAAAACAATCATAATAAAACCAACTAGTATCAAAACAAAAAAAATTCAACTGAAATGAAGCCATAAATATCGTTACCCAAATTAAGCATTTGAAACTAAATATGTGTGCATTTCTGATCCAATATTAATATTGACATTCGTGGATTTCTTAATGATAATATCCTAGAATTTATGGGCTTTTTACTTGCCCGAGACATGCTCTATTGTGTTTCATTATTTAATTTATGGTTATCCCTTTCTAGTTCTCTCTTTTGTCTCATTACCTGGTTGAAGCACATTTATAAATATGGGACATCCACATAATACATTTTATCCCATGCTAGGAAGTCATGACAACACTCAGGTTCAAAATTTGGGATCGATTGTTGTCAATTTGTGTCTGAGGGATTCTCTTGAACAATTTTCTCTTTTAAATCCATTTGAATGCCTAAGAACCCTTCACAATTTTGAAGGAACGGAGGTAGATTTGAAAAAAAGTCATCTTGATTGTGATTATCCTCTTCACAATATTCATTTGTGTTTTCGGAGGAATCCTCATCCTCCACTTTTATAATTCGTATTGGGCTCTCCCTTTGTTTGTGTTTGTTTCTAATCATTATGGACAAAATGTGACCTACCCTTTTTATTCTTAAAATCAATTCCATAGATATCCTGAAACTGTCTGGTTCATTTACCTTGTTCCTTGGTTTTTTGGTCAACCTTTGGACACATGGGTTGTGTTTGTTGATCAACATAATCCAACAATTGGTTCTTTAACTGACTGAGGATTGGTTCTAGCGAATGTTTGGGTACAAACCCTTTTCTATTTCGTGTAACCCTTGGTACAGGCATTAAGTCTACTTGGCCATCGAGAGACATAAGGGAATCATCATCGATTCAGACTTCAATATGAATCTCCTGAGGTAGAGTCCGAGGAGAGTTGGATTCCTCAGTGATCCGAGTTAAATCAATGATAGGGTCAATATGATGGGGAAAGAACTTATTTCTTTGCGTAAAGTTTTCCCAGTTGTCCCCTATATTGGTAAGGTGATATTAAACTAAGGTATGAATGAGACCATGATGAAATAGACTTGTCTCAGGGTCTTGACTCATCCTCTGGTAAAATTTAGACATTTTTTGAAGGCTCCTCTGTAGATAAAAGGATAGGTTTAAATGAAACCCTTGAAAGGTCATGAGTAATCGAATGTGGAAATATAAAACAAGGTCGTAGCATCCTTCACATGTAACAAATTATTTAATTATCGACATGATATTGTGCCACCTGTTATGGAAGAGTTCTATTGGCATACCCTTAATGTGGTATTTCAAACATTTTGATTCCAAAAGAGACTACCACAAAATATTTTGAACCATTTATCCCCTAACTGAGGGAGACCTATGGACCAAGCAATAAATTCCTCATCAAACTGCAACTGAATATCCCCAACCTTAGCCTTGGTACCATCGAAATTTTTCACGAATTCCCTAGCCACTTCAATGTTAAATCCCTTAAATGACTGTATAAAACCCTAACCACACAACCTTGGAGAGCATATCAGTCACGTCATCATAACTTAGTAATGCCTGCAACCCATTTGGCTCTATTCTCATAAGAGGGGCCATAAGTTCCCTGGAAGGGTTAATAACTAAGGCAGACTAGCAAATGAACATGTGGGTTTTGTGAGGGTAAGTGTATTGCAAATGCAACAAACCAAACCCATAAGTAGCGAGTGAAGTTAGACTGACATTCTTGATGAAAATTGAAAACCAGAGGAGATAAGGACGTCCTAAAACCATCCAACATGTGAAACCTTGATTACATCCCGTAAAACAAAGGATATGAGCATTCGAAACAGAATGAATCATGTAACCCTTATGGCCTACCATGAACCCTTGATCTTAATTCGGGGACAAAGACATGGTTAAAGTAATGATTTCGCATACACTCAAAAGTTTGGGCCAAGGCATAGGAGCATCATTGAAGAGCATGGTGCAGTACAGGATTTGTATGATCAAGTGATATACCAAGATCCTAGAGAGGGAGAGTCTTACAAAAACCCAATTTTAATTCGTTTGTCTTAGTATTCAATAGTGTTTTGTCTAACCTTGACCTTCATTAAGAATTAAAAGGATTAATTAATCAATTCCACACAATTACTTTTTTTTAAATTGAAGTTTGGATCTAGGAAAAATGAATTATACTTAAGTTATTCAACCTTCAAACCAACCATATCCCTCAGATCTTGTTCTTGTACATAATATTAGGGAATACAAAATGATAATCTTTGATCAAGGAAATGGGTTATGAATATACTGTCGAAATAGTTTACCCAATGATTTGCACGAAAATATCCCTTAATTTCATGCTTTTCAGTCATGAAATTGAGAGAATGAAATCATTATCTCACACAAAACACACTCACATTAAAGAGATAGGGAAAAATTTAAGAAATATTGACTAGCTTTATTTAAACAACACATATTTACAAAAGATCTGTCATTCTACTAAACACACATACTGGGCAGTGAGTAGAAGACAACTTTGCATTTCAAAAAGGAAATGAAGAACAGGGTGCTAGTTGGGCAACTAACACATCCAGAACTTTTTCATTCAGTAGTTTGGACTCATAGATTTTTACTTTTCACGGGAGGGCTAACATCGATATTTGGAAATCATGGCACCACGTAAAGAAGGAAAGAAGCAAGATCCATTTGTAGAAGAGATGAACCCAAATTCAGGCATTCTTTTATATACTACTGCATGACTGACAAACATCATTAAATCACGGAAGCAAGTTTATGAAATTTTAGAGCAGGGAAATTCCCTTTATTCTGATGATTCAAGCGAAGGAGAATATGAGTCAATTGCAGGAAAGCTAAGACGGGTGGATAATTCAGAACTTCACAAAGTTGCAGCTCGGTCGAAATTGATTCCATTTACTGATATGATAAGTTGGGCCTTAGATCATGTGGATATCCCGACCAGAAGCATATACAATAATCATAAGACCATTGTCATCTCATTCTGACCCGAGGACATTCAAGTAATGTATAAATTAACTCCCAACCCCAAATATACTTACAATGCATCATTTATAATGAAATTTGAGGATGATGAATGCACAAAATACGGTAGAATTATTCATGATATATTGAAAACCTGGTGGGGAAATGAAAATAAATTCAAAACAGATAGCCATGCTATATACTATATATCCTCTTGTGATTCCCCTATTTTGTATACTACAATGATGCTTTGTAGAATGTTTGAAAAGAAAAATCCTATGCATTTTACTATAGAGTGGGTTTCTATAATTCATGAAGTTGTTCAGGGTTATACTTTTGATTGGGGAAAAATGTTATTGGATAACCTAGCTAAAAAAATAGGGGATTACAAAACTCATAATTCAAAAGGAGAACATTATATTTTCTATATGTTCGCATATATTATGGATGCAGTTTGTTTCAAAACCCCATTTCCTCTTATGAATTGGTGTAGGACTCTGAATTTCACTAAGCCTATACATTTCTATCATTATAAATTAGGAGGAAAATGAAAAGGATTCTTTTTATGAGATTTGTTACAATGTGGTCATTCCAATTCATGAAATTATCTATGGTCATCCTCCTCCTAGAATTTCAGAACAAATTATTGGGAATCTAGGTGCTATTGCAGACTGGTACAATGAGGAAAGTTTTTCTTACATTAGAGTTTTTGGTTGCTTAACATCTCCACATTCTCTTCCCAGATTTCTACTCGATAGATTTGTTTGCAGAGAAGTATCCTATCAAATAGTTTTAGTTGGAATCACCAAAGGTAAATGAGAAGTTTCATATTGTCTAGCAGAATTTGTATGAAAGTTTGGATGCCATCCAAAAACATTATCACATAATCAATAATTATTTGCAGATTATTGATGACAAAGAGAAGGAATCTTTTATGGCCAGATCCAAATTTCAAGAATTTATAGTGTGAAGGAAAAATATCAATGTACCAAGACTTGCCCCTTCTTCAGAATTTGAGCAGCTAAATGGAGAAATGTATTTAAAGACCTGGGAGAACAATCTTGAAGAAAGTAAAAGGTTAACTAAAGAGGCAAAATATGCTTGTCTTGATGATCTTTTAGCTATAGATCTAGAAATGGAAGAAATTGATGTCAATAGTATTCATGCTACACTTGGGCAATTCGATATTGAAAAGAATAGAGAAGATCTGAAGAAAATAAGAGAGAGGATACAAAATTATATACTATAGGTAAATCATGTTGATTTACAAATCTTAAATGATATTCTGGTGAAACAAAGTTTACAACATTAGATCACTCAACAAGCAGTAGTTCAAATTCAAAGAAATCTACCATTGGTGCATAAAAAGGATTTTTCGTTTGAATTAAATGAAAATATTGAACCCTCCAAGTTTGTTATTTCATTATTGGATCTTCATGCACAATTCAAGGATCGGCAAAAGCCAAGTGCATCCATGATAAAATAGAGGATAAATGAATTGCCAACAAGTGAAATAAATCTCAGAATATGTTCAATATCTTTGTAATATATTTTAGTTTAGATTGTATTCTATTTTGAAAGCTAAGAATGTGGAAAGTCTAACCACTTTTGGTTTAAACATTTTTTGTATAAATAATCATATTAAAGATGTATTCAAGGCTTCTTCTGGTCAAATGTAAAATAGAACCTTCTTAATACCAATTTCAAAGAAGAGGCAGATATTCTACATTTCATTTCATTGAGTTATGTGCTTTCTTTGTATTTCCTTTTCATAACCTCATGTTCTTCACTCTATGGCTCTTAAATATTGAAAGACTACAAATTAGTAATACATCTATTGTGGTCCATATAATTGGAAATTTTTTCAACTACAACTTTTCCTCTGTTATTACTGTGAGTAAAACAAGACCTATATCTGTGTGTATCTCCTCATTTCAATTCATCTTTTAAGACTCATCCTTCATGATTCTTCTGTTGTAGATAAGGTAAGATTTATCATTATTGGATACCTTACTTTATTTTGACAATTTTGTTAATCAATTCTACTTTTCATACTCTCAATATTTATAAAAATATCAAAGAAAGAGATATTGGCTCTGTGTTTTCTAATAATTAAATTTATTTGAAGTTTCATCTTAAAAATGAAGGTAGAAAAGCATTATAAAAAAAAATCTCTTAAATTTTGGATGCTTGACATTATTTTGTGAGCCTAGAGTAAATCTCAAGATCAATAGTTGGATTGAAAGAATCAATGTATTAAAGGGATTGTTAATGCAATTAGATGATGTGTCACGAAAGAGAACGAAAGCATAGTCAAATATTGTTGGCTTGGATATTGTTGGCACCACCATTGAAGTCTCTGACCTGAAATTTATCTCAAGTTCAATGTTTACGACTCGACATCAATTTGAGGAACAAATTGAAGGAGTGAAGAAAGAATCAACATAAAAGTTTGACATTATGGTTGAGTTCACACATGATGATATCCACAACTGACTTGTTGAATATACCAATAAAAATGAAGAGATTGAAAATACTTTGTGAAATATATCTATTGACTATATAGAATTTGAGCACAAGTTGTTTACTATTAAAGTGAAACAAGAAGTGATCATTTCCATGTTAAGGGACTATATTCAAAAATGGTTAAACAACTCTATTGCCAAGATTTTCGAGATATCAGCAAAAGCAGTTACAACCGTCCCTATGACTGCCACAAACAAGAGTACAAAAGATGCAACAACAAGCAAGTAAAGAGAGAGATTCCATCATAGTAAGTCTATGTTGATCACATATTTCTTCCCTTATCATATTTTCATCCAATTATTCTTCTCCTTTAACTAGAAAAGTATAACCGAATTCTAATAAACTTCTTCTTTGTCTTCTTTCCAGATCCTACAGTTCGAGATCTTCCCATTCTTCTCTTTCTACTTCATACTTTCTTGTACATATTTTATTTATGGTCCATGGGAGCCCCAATCCCAATCCACTAGACAAACACTTGAATTTCATGTGTTGTAATAGACACTATTATTTTTTTGAAATTCTAGAGAACTAATTCATGATTAATTTTGATTGTATTTTATAAATCTAAGTTTTGATTATAAAGTATATGAAGTTGACCTATCAAAATATTCCTTTGAGCTCAATAAGTATTACTCTTTAAAAGTTCACTTATGCAAATGGACCATCTTCTTTTATTTTGATTGTCATCATAATATTTATTTCTCCTATGATGGATGTGAAAACATTTTTATTTTCTATAATGTGTGATGTTTGAGATTCTTGGTCCACTTCTTAGGAATTCTCTTTTATAAATATACTTTTACTTTTCAGCACTTTAATTTTTCTTGAGAATTAAAGATTGGACTATATTTTGTGATATGGTCCTATATTATTCTTGATTTGAAATCATGAAGAAAATAATAACTCAAAGAGGAGTGATGCCTCTCTAAAAATGCATGAGGATTTATATCCTCATAAGGTTGTCATTTCGGTCATGGCGGATTCAAGTGTCAATAAATCCTACTTTTACTGGATTATCCTTCTCCCCAATAAAAAACTTATTCTTCCTTATCTCTTCAATGTGTTGTCTTTTATTTTTCATGGCCACAATTAACATGTAGTCAATTCTAATCCCAACACAGTTAAGAGAGATGTTGAACTTACCCTTCATATTTACTTCAAGAATGAGCAAAATTGTTAAAATAACCCCTAAAGTAAATCACAGTGAGTAATTTCACTGGATGGAAATTCACCATGATTGATATTAATGAGGAATGATTTATGACTCAACATGAAATACCTGGAAAGAAAAACTATTGATGGCAAGTAATGTAATCCTTTTGCGAGCATTGTGTCTAGTAACAATATTGATTCCATGAAACATAAGCCTTGTGCAAGCGTTGTGTGAGTAAAATCTAAAATCAATTATGCCAATCACCTCCAAAAATAATTGTCAAGTAACATAAGAATTATGCAAGGGTTGTGTCCTGAAAATTTTAAATCATTTATGACAATCTCCTCCAAAAATACACCTTGATGCTCCATAATGAGAATTAACTTAGAAAAACAAGGAAAATAAAGCATCACTTCCTAATATATTTATTGTTATACATTAAACTAATAAAAAGGTTTTTATGTGTACAACATGTTATCACTCCAGGAACCTCTCCTAGGTTGTATCTCAGAGATGCCTAGTAACTTAACTGTTTCTG
>ML799435.1:0-14835 GCA_009831015.1 Picea engelmannii | reverse complement strand
CTCAATAATGGGTGTGGGGTTGGATCAAGATGAATATCTAAATCACTGGATTGTATCTTCAAGACAGTCTAGTTATATTCAAACAGTACAAGGCCTTCAAGAGATATTATCAGATAGGTTTGTAAATCAAATGGATAAGAAACTAATCAATTAACCAAAACATACATAAACAATATATATAATGGGAAGTACGTAACCATGTGATTTGATGAAACAAAAATTTGAAAAGATTCGATATATCATGTAGAGATCAGCTCCAAGTCTCTAAACGGTTTTCCTCCTGTCTTTTCGGTGGCCAATTGCAACTATAAAACCTCGATCCCAACGGTTTAGGTGTGTGAAAAGGATGTGCTGACTCCTCCCACGCTCCTGTGATTTCGGTGGCTAAAATAGCCTTGAATTTTTTGTTTAAGTTGTTGAACGCTAAGGCTTTCGGTAGCTAAGAATCCCTTTTGAAGAAGTGCCTAATCCACCGAAACCTAAGATTTGACATTTTTGAAATGAAAATGAAACCAAATGTTTTTTTAAAACTTTATTACATGCAAAAAGCTCTCAAAAATGAGCTTTAAAAATTTAGAAATGTATTTTTTGAATGACATCCTATCACATAAAATAAAACAACTTGATTAATTTATCTGAGGAGATAACACTGGCTCCTATTGGGGGTGAAAGCCTCCCTGTGAGGTTTCAAGAACCACAGAACCAATGCCTTTCCTGTAAGACAAAAATTCAAACCTATCTACTAGTGTTTCCATTGGGCATGGAGTTATTTTGCAAAAACAAATAAAAAATGAAAATAAAATTTACAATGGTAAGTCTTTGAAGCCTTAGATAAAATAGAGTTTCAGAAAACGCCCATTTACTGGGCCACCAAACATTTCTTCACCTTCTAGACATTACAGAATGAAAGTTTTGTTATGTTGTACTTGAGTTATCATGAAAGGACCGGTCCACAAAGAGTCAAACTTTCCATGCTTGCCTTTATCTTGTCTGAGAGCATCCCATTTCAGAACCTAGTCACCAACCTAAAATTTTTCCACCTTTGCTTTTCTATCAAAAGTATCCTTGATCCTCTTTTGATGAGCTTCTGATTTGTCCACCAACTGTTCTCTGACTTGCTACAATTCTACCAAGTCAAGCATTCTTCTCACCATATCATTTGATTCAGTTTGTTCTTCCTGAAAGAACTTAGCCACTGGTAGAACTAGCTGAATGGGGAAAATGGCATCAGTGCTATAAACCAGTTTGAAAGGAGAAGTCCCTATAGATTTCTTGTTGGTCACTCTGTCATCCCAAAGAGCAAACTTTAGTTTAGAATCCCAACTCTTTTGATTCTCCTCCAACATCTTTCTAATGATTCTGACTAGACTCTTATTGGATGACTCGACAAGGCCATTGACTTGAGGGTAGTAGGAGGTAGAGTGTACCAATTGAATGCCCATTGACTTACACATGTCAACCAAATCATCATATTTAAAGGTTGTTGCATTATCTGTCACTAGCCTTTTTGGGTAGCCAAATCTGATCAGGATGTTTTCATGGAGAAACTTCATGACGACTTGATGAGTGGCATTTCTAGTGGGGATTGCCTCTATCCACTTGGTAAAATAGTCAGTGGCTACCAAGATCCACTAATGTTGACCACTATATGAAGGATTAATCTTTCCTATGAAATCTAAGCCCCACTGCTAAAAGGGACCATTCACTACAATAGGTCTCAGGGGCAGAGATTTGAGTTGTTGCTTACCTATGAATTTTTGGCACTTATCACAAGATTTCACAAAGGCGCACACATCTGAAAAAAGAAAAGGCCAATAATACCTAGCCCTTAGGATCTTATGAGTTGTGGTCTTCCAGTAATGATGGACTCCACAAATACTTGAATGGAACTGATGCATGACTTCATCTAAATTGTCTTTGTCCAAACATCTCAACAGTAAACTAGAAGGATCTTTCCAATACAAAAGATTATCATTAATGAAGAATTTAATTGCTCTGAGCTTAAGATCTTGGGCTTGAGTCATGCAAAGTTTAGGAGAAACCTCCAAATTCTTCAAAAAATGAACAATACATAAATACCAATCACACGAAGACAAATTCTCAACCACCTTATGGTTGTCATGCTACTCTTCTACTGCTACCTCTGTCTGCAAACTTACTGAACTTACCCCAATGAAATTTATGCCTAAAAGATCACAATTCTCTTATGTCATGATCTTTGTAAGGCCTTGGCCTTTTACCAGCTTGGTGGGCTTCACTTCTATGTCAAACTCAATTAGCTTTGCGATCCATTTGGCTCTCTTTCCATCAATATCAGGCTGGGTCAAGACATCCTTCACAGAGGTTGAAGGAACATAGGGAACAACATTTGCATGGAGGATATAAATTCTGAAATATTTTAATGACTTAATGAGAGCATAGGCTTGTTTTTCTATAGGATCATACCTTAGTTCATCATCCCTGAGTGATTTGCTAAGGAAATCCACTAGGTGATCAAGACTTTCATCATCTTTCTGTAACAAGATTGCTGCCACTATGTCATAGGAAGCAAAAGAGAAAATATAGAAGTTCTTGGTGTAATCTGGACTGATTAGAGTAAGATATTCCATGATATCCTGCTTGATATCCTGGAATGAACTTCTTTCACTATCTGTCAATTTGATCTCAAATCCCTTTTTCAACATAGAGGTTATATGTTTCACTAACTCGGAAAAATTAGGAATAAACCTTCTGACAAAATTTATCTTACCGAGCAGGGATTGGATATCCTTCTTTGACCTTGGTATGGACAACTTATGAATTGCTTCAACCCAATATGGATCAATTTTCACTCCCTCTACTGAAACAATGTGGCCTAGGAGCTTACCCTTCTTGAGAGCAAATTGAGACTTTTTTGGGTTCAGTGAAATCCCGAACTGTCTGCATTTCAAAAATACTCTTTTCAGATGCTTCAGATGCTCTTTATGACTGTTGGAACAAACTGTGATATCATCAATATAGATGAGGACAAACTTGTCCTTCTCTCCCACAAAGGCTATTTCCATGGCCCTTTGAAAGGTGGCCCTGACATTCATTAGCCGGAATGGCATCTTGGCGTACATGAAGGTACCCCAAGGAGTAGTAAAGGCAGTTTTTTCTCAGTCATCAAGATGTACATAAACTTGGTTATAGCCTAAGAAGCCATCTAGGAAAGACATGAAACTGGCTCCTGAAACTCTCTACAGCAAGTTCTCCATCTTGGGTAGGGGATAGTTGTCTTTCTTGGAACATTTATTTAGGTTTCTAAAATCAATGCATAACCTGATCTCGCCATTTTTCTTCCTCACTATCACTAGGTTTGCAACCCATTTAGAGTATCTCAGTGGAATTATGATTTTGGCATCAAGGAGATTTTTTATTTCTTTTTCGATTACAGGCAATAAGAGAGGAATGATAGATCTCAACTTCTGTTTGAATGGGATGGTGTCTTTCTCCCTGGGAATCTTATGTTGAATGACATCAGTATTATAGGTTTTCATATCACTGTATTTCTAGGTGAATACATCAGCAAATTCTTTCATAACGCAGTTAACTCAGTATTTTGACCTGTGATCAGCAGTTAACTCAGTGGACAGATTTATGAATTTAGGATGACTTTGGCTTCCTATATTGTGCTCATGGACCGCAGGATCCTTCTCATTCTTATCAGGTTTGTAGGGGACATCATTTTGGTCAAAAAGCTTCTCAAGAGGCACTAAACCCTGAGATATATAATTGTTGGGCAGTTGAACAATATCATGTTGACCCATTTTTCTCTTCAACTTAGGCTTTTTGGATTCCTCTACATTTTGATTTTCCTAGTCAATATGCATATCATAAAATTCATCTACGACATGGAGAAATCTACTAATCTCATCATCATCCTCAAAGTCTTTCCAATACTTGACATTGTTAGGTAGGGATGGTCTGTATTTGACTTGGATTTCATAGTTCAGTCTAGGAGGCATGGGAGGAATGAACATACTAGCCGAGACAGCAAGGGAATCAGCTAGGTGATTCATGGCTCTGAGTATATAAGAAATATCAAAAATGGAAAAAGAGTCCCTGAGTTTCCATACCTCATATCTGTAAGCTTTCAACCTGACATGTTTTTCTTGGAAAGTACTATTTACTTGTTGTATGATGAGATCTGCATCTCCAAACACCTTTAGACCTTTGATTCCCATCTCCTTGGTAGAATTTAATCCCAACAACAAAACCTCATACTCTGCTATATTGTTAGTAGTCTTGAAATCAAGTTTAAAAGACAAATGAATGGTCTTCTTTGAAGGAGAAATCAAAACTACACCTGCACCTGCTGAGTCTTTGGTACTGGCACCATCAAAAAACATGCTCGACACGGGATTACTCTCTCCATTAGTCTATTTATAAGTATTCTTTGTGAGCTGCAAAGGAGCTGGATGAGAATCATCTATTTGCAGAATGCATGCCCCAAAGTCTATGTCCAATGCATAGATGGGATGGTTTATAGAATTCTTCTCATCACTAATGATGTAGGCAAGTTGATTCTCTCTGTAAAGTCTCTTTACCTCTCCTCCAAACATCAAGACTATGGCATACGAAAGATCCATCTGCAGGGTACCACCTAGCCTTTTTCTCCATGAACGTGACAAGAGGAGGCCGAATTTGGGTGGGATATCAGCCACTACAACATCCATTACCATGCTTCTCATTGGCAGCTGGGCAAGGTTTATGACAAGGTATTTTATGATGCTGAGGCATCTGACTTTCCTAGAGTGGAAATATAAGAGATCATGGTAAGGTTTTGTGATGTCAATCCCAAGCTCATCCATCACTTCTTTAGGCATAATATTGTGTGATGCTCCCGAGTCAAGCAAGAAGTTGTGAAGGATCTTGTCATGGATATTCAAGGATATGTAGAAGGGTGGACAAGAATCATCTTGGTTCTCAACCATAGGTCCTATAGTCACTGTGGGCTTATCATCTTGAAGGTTTACATAATCAACAACTATGGGAGTCTTTGGTTGAAGGGACTTCAGGATAACGGACTTGAATATATCATTCTTCATAAGTTCAGTCAATGGTAGAGGTATTTTTACCTTCTGAATTTTTGATTCGAAATTAAATGAATATGATATTTTGTCAGAAGGTCTTACCTCATTAGAGGGAGCTCTGAGGGACACCTGATCCTTATCTTGGGGCTGCAATGGATTATGCTATTGTTTTGCAAGAGTGGACATATGTTTTGCAAGAACAACAGGTTGCTTGGCAGCATCATCTTTCTTCTTTCTGGGGGCAGCAAGCAATGGCTTTGAAACAACAATCTTGGATCTTAAATTATAACCTTGTTGATCATCTGTCTGATAGACGGATTCTTCAATGCTTTCCTCATTAATCTTCTCATTCATGAGGGCCTCCTCATAATTCTTTTGTGTCAAGAAGGAGGAGTCAGCATCATCCTCAAATCAATTTATGTCATCTTCTTCTTCAACTTCACCATGAGATAGCTCATGTTCTTGTTCTAGCACATCATTTTGAAAAGGGGCCCTGATCCTTTGGTCTTCAGCTGCATTCTTGTCTTTCTAAAGGATCTGGACCTGCTGGTTGTTCCTTCTGTAAGGGAATGCATTAGGGTTCCTGGGAGCATAGGCATTAGGCTCTCTACCTCTTGCTGGTTGTTGACCTTGAATTTTCAGTATTGACATCTCTAAGGTCAAGCTATCCAACATCTTGGCCATATTTTCCATGTTGGTATTTTAAGAAGAAGGAGGATTAGCAAATGACTTCTTTCTCTCAAACTTACCTTTAAGTTTCTGGGATGCCATGATGTTAGATTCAACCTCAAGAGCAACATCTTGCATTAAGGCGAGTGTGGCTGACCTTCTTTCTTTAAGGATCAAACAGAATTCTAGATCAAAGGAAGAAGAGTAAGTAATCTTTCTTGATGTGTCAGTTGGATTGATCTCTACAAGGATCTTGCCAAACATCTTATTGAATCTTTTGGTGAAGTCTGAGACAGATTTGCCATTTTCTCTTTTTAGATTTCCAATTTCAGTAATATAATACAAAAGGTCTCTTCTTTCTCCCCAATGTTTAAAAAACACTTCATCTAATTGCTCAATACCTACCACTGAATTAGCTGGCAGTTCCTTGAACCACTTCCTAGCTTGACCATCCAAGCTCTGCACAAAAATTATGGTCCAAACATCTTTCTCATAAATGTTAATGTTCTCAGCATAGACATAGAAAGCCTCTATGTGCTCTTCAACAGTATAATCTCCAGATCCAGTAAACTTGGGCATGTACTTCTGATAATCTCTTGTTGGCATGGATGACAAAGGATTGGGAAAAACAAGAGGAGCATACCTATTTTCTAAGATCTGTTCCATTTTTGTCAAAGAAGAAGCCATGGCAATCTTAGGGGTTGATGCAGAGGAAGATGTTTCTGTATATGATGACTGAGATGGGACAGGTGGGACTATGGAAAATGATGGTGGTTTTACTTCACTAAGGAATGAAGTGGAATCATTGGTAGAATGACTACCCTGGAATGTGGTTTCTTCAAAATCTGAATAAGGTGGGAAATACAAATCTCTGTAAAACTGGCCAAGCAGCAAGGCCAAGTTTTCCTCACCCTTAGAGAAAAGGTCTTGTAAAATATCTTCAAGAATGGGAAAACTGGTATGGGTATAGAAAAAAAAAAATCCAGGCTCAGTTTGTGAAGAATTCAAGGAAGAGGAATAGTCCTCTTCTTGGATAGATTCTACAACTTCTTTTCCTAAGTCAATATAGTAATATGCTCAGAAATAGGATCTATAACATTAGAAGAAATTGAAGGCTCATCACCCTTCAAGCATTCTGACTCAATTACAATTTTCTAAGAACTAGAAGTTTCAACATAAGTGGATTCGACAAGAGGTTCTCTAGATACAAATGAAGAAGTGCTTCTTGAAATACCTGGTCTAGATGCTCTTGCAGATCTGGAAGTTTGTCTTTGCAGTTCTTTTCCACTTCTGATGATCTTCTCAGGGTCTGAAACTGGTGTTTCCAGTGGCCTTTCTTGATTTTCTCTGGTATGCGCCCTTCTCAGAGCCACTTCGTTCTAATGGAGTCGACAGATAGATGATTACAACCAAAATAGTGTCTACACTTTGTCTATCATCAAAGTTGGATCTATATCATTTCCCAAGGAAGCTAAGCTTCAATATCTATTCCTCGGCAATGACGCCAATTTGTTATCACTCCAGGAAACTCTCCTAGGTTGTATCTCAGAGATGCCTGGCGACTTAACTGTTTTTGTAATTATTTACTCAATAATGGGTGTGGGGTTGGATCAAGATGAATATATAAATCATTGGATTGTATCTTCAAGACAGTCTAGTTATATTCAAACAGTACAAGGCCTTCAAGATCTATTATCAGATAGGTTTGTAAATCAAATGGATAAGAAACCAGTCAATTAACCAGAACATACATAAACAATATATATGAAGGGAAGTACGTAACCATGTGATTTGATGAAATAAAAATTTGAAAATATATGATATATCATGCAGATATCAGCTCCAAGTCTCTAAACAGTTTTCCTCCTATATTTTTGGCGGTCAATTGCTATTATAAAACCTCGATCCCTATGGTTTAGGCATGTGAAAGGACATGCTGACTCCTCCCATGCTCCTGCGATTTCGGTGGCTAAAATAGCCCTGAATTTCTTGTTTAAGCTGTCGAAAGATAAGGCTTTCGGTAGCTAAGAAGCCCTTTTGAAGAAGCGCCTAAGCCACCGAAACCTGAGATTTGAATTTTTTGAAATGAAAACGAAACCAAATGTTTTTTTTTTTAACTTTATTACATGCAAAAAGCTCTCAAAAATGAGCTTTAAAAATTTAGAAATGTATTTTTTGAATGACATCCTATCACCTAAAATAAAAAAACTTGATTAATTTATCTGAGGAGATAACACAACCATCTTTATTTTTCTACAATATCACCTAGTCAGTAGTGGATTAAGTACAAGCATATTTTATGTGCACAAGCATATAAAATAATCAATACATGTTTGATACATGTACTTAACAATATATAGTAAAGACATTTTGCATAAAAATGTTTATGTTAAATTTTTTATTGCAATGAGAGAAGTCGGGTCAAAATGGACCTTATCATCATTCCCATGTCTAATGTTAATGTTTTATGTACTTAATTAGATGGCCTGTAGGTTAAAGTATACCTTATCATCCTCCCCCAAATTTTTTTTATACACTTGACTAAATGAAAACGAAACGTATAGAATCTTATACAACATCCTAATCACATCAATGAATCCATAATTAATACCATCAATGGGCTATAATCCATTTTGTAAACAAGGCTGTAAAATTATTGCTTCTATAGCTAGTTACATGAAACTCATTAAAAGAATTAGTTCTCAATTTCTTGTGTTGATAAATGTACGTCTATGTTTTTAATTTCAAGGAAGAGATTAATAAACAACATTTTTTCTATCATTATCCCCCTTAAATGGGTTTAAATTGTTTTCTTCTTTTAAAAATTTATCATTACTGTTAGTTAATGTTCAGAACCTTTTTAAGATGGGTTTCTTTGACCTTCTTACTTGTTATTAATATGAGTTTCTTTAGTATTATAATTCTTGTAATTACACCCCTTAAATATTTTTGATAACTTAGAAAAATCAATTGTAAAATATCAAAAGCATTTATTCATACATAAAATCTCTACATCTTACCAAACTTGGAGTGTTTGTATCACTAATCCCAACCAAACATTCGACACACTTAAAAAACTCTTTAATGCAAAAAAAAAACACCCACATATTTATCTAATATAAACAACACACTTGTATACAAATAAAATCTCTTTGACATAAAGAACACATTTATCAAATATAATCAATGCATTTATAACACTCACATAGTTGTGAAGTATGATCAAAATCACAAGATAATGAATTTTTAAATTAATGAGAATGTCCATCACGACCTTAATCTAGACAAACCATACACAATGCCATGTGTATTTGCAAGGCTCAATTCAATTCATAAGTTTAATTTCAACTTTACCTTGGCACTTATTTCAATCAATAACATAAGATCTTGTTGTTCATCATTTATCTATAGTTTCATAATTTTAAAGGGAGGTAATTTTGTGCATTACGCATGTATTTGCCACTATCAAATGAGTCTTGAGATCCTAAATATGTCATGGGCATCAAATTATAACCTACTTAATGTGACCATTGTGGATGTAATCCATATAAACCACATTTGTTGTGTTGGGTGGAAAAACTTTCCATCGATAGGACAATTACTAATCATTGATGTCGAGCATGGGAAACAACGCATGCAAGAAAAATGTCACATTGTTTGGTGTCTATCAATAGTCAGCTACCCAAAGTGTCATCGACTCTAACCTCCATAAAACAATCACCCTAATCGACACAATAACACAATATTAAGAACTAAATCCCAACACAACAATAAGTTTCTTACTATGCCATTTTCAACTTTCAAGACTAAGGTTCCACCATCATATGTAAGGGTGGATAGTTAGTTTCAACTTTCAAGATTGAGGTTCCACCACCATATGTAAGGGTGGAGAGTTAGTTTACATGTACCTAACATGAACTATCATTTTGAGATTCAATTCTAGAGCATGATAATCAACCTTAAAAATATTACTCTATGGTAAATTGAATAATAGTTGAGGTTCAATGTTAAAGAATGAAAATAAATAATTTTAAAAGTATTAATCTATGGTAAGTTGGTAAATTTATTTTTATTATTTGTAAGAATTTTAAAGTTCAAATATTTTTTCCTATGTTTACATGTAGATATGAAATTCATGTTAGCTTTTTAGCTCGGGAGGTACTCTGCATGTTTTGTCTTGTATGTAGATGTTACCTTATGTTGACACTACTAGGCACTTAACTTTGTAATGGGTTTTTATAAAGTTGTAAAGTGCTTCTTTTATTAAAGTGACTTTTAATAAAGTGTACCTTCTAATTTTAAAGTGACTTTATTTCATAAAGTGCACTTATATAATAAAGTGAAATGTACTTTAATATTTTAAGTGATTCATTTTGGAGGGAATGAATCATGACCCTTGATCTTGAAAAAGGCAAGATAAGATCTTGGCCTTTGTATTTATGGTTGGGTAAGGTGAAAAGACACTTTGGAGGCAAAAGGACATTTTCAGATTTATAAAAGAATGCATTGGGTAGTGTGCAAGACAAAAAGGAGGAGACTGAGAGAGAATTTTTTGAGTAATCTTGAGAGAGAAAAGAGGGCACATTTCCCAAGAGTTTTTGGGCACAAATCCCAAGAGGATTTTATGTTTTGTGGGTGTTGTGTTTTCTTTTGTTAGAGAGGTTGTACTGTATTGAACCGTACAGTTTGTACATTTCATACAATAGGCTGGGAGGGCATGCAAATCGAGGCAGCTTGCTGCACAGATTTCGAGGCAGTCGTTTCATTGTTTTTTGTTGGAGAAGAGGGCAGTTTTGTTGATGTATGTACATCAGATATTTTGGCATAGATTTCGAAGTGCTGGAAAGGGAAAATCCGTACAGGTGTATGGATTTTTTGGGCATGGAAATCGAGGCAGATTTTGGGACAGTTTTGGTGTTGTGAGATATTTTTCTCTTGGCTGGAAATTGTGTAATTGTTGTTGATATGTACTTTCCTGAAGCTGAAAAATAAGATCTCTCTCTCTCATTGGGTTTCCCCACATTGGGGTTTTCCATGGAATTTTCCTAAATTTATGAGTTATTCATGGGTGATTGAATGTTCTTCATTGTGTTTATTTCCGCTGCATGATTACTTAGCAATGTGTATTTTTGCTTATGGAAATTTTTGAATGTGGGTTTTAGACATATTAGAGTTCATGCAAGACAGTTATCTCTAGGTTGCTAAGTGTATGACAGAATACTAGCTTGTTGATTTTTGTCATTTAAATTTACATGGTATTAGAGCTTGGGCTTGGAGTGACAGTGAGTAGTGAGAGTTTTGGGCAAGGTTGAAGGGGGAAAATTTGTAATTGTTTTCCGTGAGATGTGACAGGGAATATGGTTGCATGTATTAGATTTGAGGATCGGTTGGATGGTATTTCCAACTATTTGCAGTGGAAGGTCCAGATGTCAATTGTTCTCAAGGAGAACAAGATTTGGAACTATGTCAGTTATGTTGTGGTGGTTCCCGCAATAGATCATGTTGCTTTGGATTTGCATGACGTCAAGGAGGCCAAGGAGGCCAAGGCTCAGAGGATTATTCTGGATGGGGTGAAGGATCACCTTATCCCACACTTGGATGAGAAGAAGACAACCCAAGAGATGTGGGATTCACTTAAGAATTTATTTGAGGTGAAGAATGAGAACCGAAATATGGCCTTGAAGGCTAAGTTGCATGATACCAAGATGGGTAAAGAAGAGAGTGTTTCTTCTTATCGTACCCAAGTAGCTCAAGTGAAAGATGAGTTGGATGTTGTTGGAGAGGTCATATCGGATTCAGATTTGTTGAGGATAGACTTGAAAGGCTTCACCAAAGAATGAGAATTCTTCATGAAGTGTGTGGTGGGTCGTGAGCATCTTCTGAATTGGAGCAGATTGTGGGATGATTTCACTCAGGAGGAGATACAGGAAGGATCTCAGAGTAGTGGATAGAAGACATATGGAGCTCATGAGAATGTTTCTCTTACTGCAAGAGCAAGAAGAAAGGAAGTTCTGGGAGGGACTTGAGTAAAGTCAAATGTTATTGTTGTAACTAGTTGGGGCACCTTGCTTCTCATTGTTCTGAGAGGAAGAAGAAGAACAAGGAGCCAGAGGGGCTTGAGACAGTTGCTACAATAGTCATGGAGGATTTTTCTTCCAAGTACAACAGGGAATTTTCTTTGGTTACCCTAGTTTCCAGTGTCGGTAGCGGAGGATTTGGGGGTGATATCAGATGGATTGTGGATAGTGGAGCCTCTTGCCACATGATGGGAGTCTGGTGAGCATTCCTAAATATCACAGAGACAGGTCCTGACTGACAAGTGGTAAATGAAGGTGGTATGGTGTGAGTTGTACATGGAGTTGGAAGGTTTAGATTCGAACTCGAGTATGGAGGATTCCTGGAGCTTGATCGAGTTCTCTTTTTTCCAGGGTTGAGGGTTAACTTTCTCTCAATATCAACCTTGGAGGATGTAGGATATTGTACATTGTTCAAGAGGGAACATGTATTTATCTATAGGGAGGGAGCAGACCTGGTGGAACTGTAGTTTATCGGTGATCGGGTGAACAAGTTGTATATGTTGCGAGGACACCCTTCAGTGTATGATTCAACATCGGATGAGAAGCATGAGGAGGCTCCTAAGACTGCAGTGGGCCCAAGGATTCATTCTTTCATTCTGAGAGAAGAGAGCGAGTCTCTTTTGAGCACTGGTAGGAGGCTCAACCAGTGTGGTCGAACCAATGCTCAAGGTGGAGTGGATTCTCCAAGGAGCTCAGGGTTTCAGGTAGTTGTCAGGAGAAGATATTCTAGTTCGAGTTGTGTGCACATGTTGAGGATAACTCCAGGTTCAGAGGGAGCTCCTACATAGCACAGTGTGATGGGACCAAATGACGGAGATCGCAATAAGTACATCCCTCACTAAGAGGGAGTGTTATCGTTTTAGCTCGGGAGGTACTCTGCATGTTTTGTCTTGTATGCGGATGTTACCTTATGTTGACACTACTAGGCACTTAACTTTGTAACGGGTTTTTATAAAGTTGTAAAGTGGTTCTTTTATTAAAGCGACCTTTTAATAAAGTGTACCTTATAATTTTAAAGTGGCTTTATTTCATAAAGTGCACTTATGTAATAAAGTGAAATGTACTTTAATATTTTAAGTGATTCATTTTGGAGGGAATGAATCATGACCCTTGATCTTGAAAAAGGCAAGATTAGATCTTGGCCTTTGGTTTTAGGGTTGGGGAAGGTGAAAAGACACTTTGGAGGGAAAAGATCATTTTCATATTTATAAAATAATGCATTGGGTAGTGTGCAAGACAAAAAGGGGGAGACTGAGAGAGAATTTTTTGAGTAAGCTTGAGAGAGGAAAGAGGGCATGTTTCCCAAGAGTTTTTGGGCACAAATCCCAATAGGATTTTTTTTTTGTGGGTGTTGATTTTTCTGATGTTAGAGAGGTTTTACTATACGGATCCTTACAGTCTATACAACAGGTTGGGAGGGCATGGAAATCGAGGCAACTTGCTGCATGAATTTCTATGCAACCATTTTAGTGTTTTTTGTTGGAGAAGAGGGAATTTTTTCTGTTGTCTATACAACAGATATTTTGGCATATATTTCGAGGTGTTGGAAATGGAAAATCCGTACAGTTGTACGGATTTTCTGGGCATGGAAATCGAGGCAAATTTTGGGACAGTTTTGGTGTTGTGAGGTATTTTTCTCTTTGCTGGAAATTGTGTAATCGCTATTGATATGTACTTTCCTGGAGCTGAATAATAAGATCTCTCTTTCTCTCTCTCATTGGGTTTTCCCTAGCATTTTCCTAAATTTCTGAGTTATTCATGGGTGATTGAATGTTGTTCATTGTGTATTTCTACTTATGGAAATTTTTGAATGTGGGTTTTAGACATATTAGAGTGCATGCAAGACAATTATCTCTAGGTTGCTAAGTGTATGACAAAATATTAGCTTGCTGATTTTTGTCATTTAAATTTACAATTCATACCCCTCAAAATAACTTTGCAAAAAACTTCCTAATAATAAGAATTTTTTTCACAATTTAATATGCATAATGTTATCACTATATAAAATTATAGGAATAATTATTTTGTTAGATTTATCTATAATGATTTTAATTTTATCAAAATTAATGAAAAATTTAGTAAAAATATTTAAGAATAAATTAAAAATATAATTTAATCCAAAAATCCAATTTAAAATATTAATCAAATTGGGCAACATTGATTGAATCATTTATTCAAGATTGTAAACATGTTTAATCAACGTATTGTATCTTCTTGCACAACAAATAATTCACCTTGAAAAATGGTTAAACATTATATAATGACAATAAATTAAATTATTACCACAAAAAATGGCATTAAATGATTATAACTAGACTTAAAATTATATGGCATCTCACATTTAAATGAGTGATACATCTCAAATTTGATTTAAAAAGAAAGAAATTATTAATGATGCTAATCATTAACATACATAGTACATTTTATAAATAAAACAACTCTAGAATTAACATCATATGAAAAGACATAATGTGCAACATAGTCGCTAACTTAATGAGAATTGTGATCCCAAAACGAAAACTATACCCTTAAAACTCATATTTTTTCCTCAAAAACACAAAAATCAACCCTCGAATGAAAAGGTGGTGCTACTAGTAGCACCCCCTTTTTTTCAAGGTAAAAATTACAACCTTTTCAACCATGATCTTAAAAGCCCATATTGTTGCTAACAAGAACCTTAAAATCAACACATGAATCAACAAGTGATGCTACCAAGAGCACACTTTCCTTTCTTTTAAAATTAAAATTATATCTTGTTTGAAACCATAACCTTAACAATCGGTACGATTACAACCAAAAATTAAAATCGACTCCCAAATTGAAAAGTACTTCTACCAATAGAACTCATTTTTTTCAGGCTTAAAATTGTATCATTTTTTAAACATAATCCCTAATTACCTGTACCATTGCAACAAAATCAGCAACACAAAATTAAAAAGTTTAAAAGAAAAAATAAAACTTGTAAAAGAGGAAAATATATGATAAAAAAAACATATATAAAACAAAAATATTATGAAAAAAATATAAAACAACAA
>ML799434.1:733382-755878 GCA_009831015.1 Picea engelmannii | reverse complement strand
ATTTCTCACGTTTGTCCACGTAATCTCATTCGGTCTGGGCGATGTCGATCATAATCTCATTCGGTCTGGGCAATGTCGATCATAATTGTCACATGATGTCTGTTTGGTCATAGCAATTGGAAATTGTGTTCTCAACTTGATTGTGTTATCATTGTTCAAGTAGGGAAAGAATGGAAGATGTGAAATATGCAGACTTAGCTGAGTTTAGTGTTTGCCTTGCTCAATATGGGTAGCCAATGGTGTTTGGTCTGCAATATAGTTTATGAACAGATTTATCATTTTTACAAAAAGTAGTTAGCTGTTTGTATTCGTTGTTGTTTAAATATTTGATTTTTTGAATTTTTTTATTAAAATATGGCTATAAATTCCAATATGAAATTACTATTTTCTATTGTTTAAATTACATTTTTGAATATAATAATAATAATAATAATCTATTTTTAAGGTCACGGCCAAGCCAGCACATCAAATTGGTGTATGAGATTCCTTGTTTGTGGGACAAGGGATCCCCTTAGCCCAGCGATTTGACTGGTAAAATCTACGAAGGTATACATACCCTACCCCTCTGGATTTGAAACTGTGACTCTTAAGATTGAGCTATAAATGGATTCAGCACCATTCTTTATTCTTTATAAAGAAAATTCAAGATATATTGCTTGAGCCTTTATTGCACATTCTATGGATTTCGTAGTTGAGACACGTTCAAGCGTGGGCTTGGCATCTGGTTTGACTTTGAATACAACAGTTACTTCCATTGGCGAATTACTTCTGCCAAATTTTGCAATTATTGTCATGGATACAAATGACCTTTGTGCCACTCAAAGCACGGATTTTAAATCAAAGGAATATACTCCTCTTGGATTCATAGTCCAGGAGCACTAGAAGCAGTCAATTCAAATCTGATTGAAAAAATTGACGAGCCTGACTCACGATATTGAAAGGAACTGCGTGCATATATTCACATCCCCGTTTCTCTAGAACACTGGAGATTGTGCGTTTCCGAGTCTTATTTCATTCTTCACATCACAACGAAAGGACTACAGGCTCTGCTACAAGTACACCCTTGTGTTGTCAAGTCGTTTGATATTCGCCCGTCGATCAAGATGTTACATCAATCGTGGCAATCTACACTTGAGATCGAGCGCATATGCTTCAAAAAAAGGCTTATGGCTTCCTATGTAGATGGTATCCATTTGGATGAAGATAGTCGTGCTCCACAGATTTCCAATGAAGGAAAACTAATTTCAAATGTCCTTGCTGTATATTACGTAATGAGCACGGTTTTCCAGATATGCATTTCCGTAGGGCTTAGTCCCACACACATTCTAGTAACGGATTCTTGGATGAGCATTCACACCATTGTTTAACGGAGTAGGTTAATTTGGGAGCAAATAGATCCATTTTTCAAGTAAAAAAATGGATCTGAATCAGGTTAGATTTTCAGGGGTAGTCTGAGTTTCTTATGGATCAAAGTTCCATGCATTTCAAAATCTTATCTCAAGAGTTTTACCCCATTTTAAAACCAATACAGATGCTCAGAAAATCAATCAGACTTTTAAATTGATCGAAAATTTAAAAAAGAGACTGTCAAAAAACCTGCCCTGCTGAAAAAATAACTATAGAAGAAAAATTGCTTCAGAACCCACTCCTTTTCTAATTTGTAATGTAATATCTATTTGAATTCCTTGTTGGTTATGGACATACAAAAAGACAAAATTGATGTTTGAGTTCCTTGTTGGTTATGGACATACAAAAAGACAAAATTGATATCCCATGGAGAGATCAAATATCACATGTTTCAGTTCCAATACTATTTTAGTGTCAATCATAAAAAAAATTACTTCAGTTTGCATTGAAGTTGGACCTACACAAAGTACTTTAAACTACTTTGTTTAAAGGCCATGTGATATAATATCGTACTTTAAACTACTTTGTTTAAAGACCATGTGATATAATATCTCAAAGATAGTACGCATTGGATATACAAAGACCAAAGATGTTAAGTTGGACCTGCACAAAGTACTTTGTGTAAAGGCTACGGGATATAAGAAGACTAAATATGTGAAAAGACCAAAGAAAAGGATTGTTTGAGATTGGGGTTAAGTTAAACTAAAATACTTGGGATATACAAAGACCAGAGTACTTTGTGTAAAGGCCATGGAATATATAAAGACCAAACATCAAAATTGGGACTTGCAAAAAGTACTTTGTGTAAAAGTCATGAGACATAAGAAGACTAAATATGTAAAAATATTTTTGAGATTGGGGTTAAGTTAAATTAAAATCCATAGGATATAGAAAGACCAAATTACTTTGTGTAAAGGCTATGGAATATATAAAGACCAAAGATGTGAATGAAAGGTAATGTTTAAGTTTGGAGTTAAGTTGGACTAAAAGGCCATGGGATATACAAAGACTAAAGATATGAATGAAAGTGAATGTTTGAGTTTGGAGTATTTTAAGTTGAAAAAGAACAAGTTTCAGTTTCAATGAAGAATAAAAGAGGGAGTTGATGTTGACTTGATATTTTTTTTAAATATAGTTTTCATGTCAAAATTGTCTTAGAAAGCAAGATGGTTGGGAAAGAAGAGAAGAATATTTGAAAGTCAAGAAGTTTCAAATTAATAATCCCCGGACCCTTTATACCTAAGTCTACAAGTACATATTTGAAGTCACATGGAATATAAAGAGATCAAACATCTACATGTGTACTATTTCAATTTCAATGATAAAATTTTACGATTTCACTTTCAATGATAAAAAATTTGTTGTTCCTTGAATGAAATGGAATGCTTTAGTTTGCATTGAAGTTGGACCTACACAAAATACTTTGTGTAAAGACCATGGGATATACAAAGACCAAAAATGCGAATTTGGACTTAAGTTGGACTTACTAAAGTACTTTATGTCAAGGCCATGAGGTATACAAAAACCAAAGATGTGAATAAAAGGGAATGTTTGAGTTTAGAGTTAAGTTGGACTAAAGGCCATCTGATATACAAAGACCAAATATGTGAATGAAAGAGAATACTTGAGTTTGGACTTAAGTTAGACTTGTGCAAAGTACTTTGTGTAAATGTCATGAGATATAAAAAGACCAAAGATGTGAATGAAAGGGAATGTTTGAGTTTGGAGTTAAGTTGAACTAAAGGCCATGGGATATACAAAGACCAAAGTACTTTGTGTAAAGGCCACGGAATATACAAAGACCAAAGATGTGAATAAAAGAGAATGTTTAAGTTTGGACTTAAGTTTGACAAAAGGCCATGGGATATACAAAGACCAAATATGTGAATGAAAGGGAATGTTTGAGTTTGGAGTTAAGTTCGACTAAATTTGAGAGGTAGAGTCGAATCGTACTTTTTTCCTTTCTTTCCAACTTCTCTCAACGTTCTATTGACATACTAGTAGGTTTTGTAAATTGGTCCATAGCAGGGATGATTTTAAGGATGGAAATTTATATTAAAATGTAGAAACATGGGCTAATATTACTAGTTCTCAATTTGCAAAATGTAAAATGTTGGCGATGGTTTTGAAATATATTTAAATTTATAAGGATTTTATATACTTTCTATAAAATTTGGCGATTTTTAAGGTAAAATAATTTTATTCTATGGAATTTGGGCAAATCGTTTTTAGAAAAAATAGAAATTGGCGAATATTTTTTTGGGAAAAATCATGGAAAATTAGCCCATTTGTGAAATTTAGCCCCTAAAATCATCTATGGTCCATAAGAGCCCATTATTCTATATCTACAAGAAGATCCTCCATATTTATCTTCCATAACTTGAAGGTTTGGTCATTAAACTTCTCTATTTCTATTTTTGAACTTCTTGCATTTTTTCTTAACACAAGATTCACTACACAAAGTTCCCACTCAAGAATAGGTTTATCAAAGACCCAAGATACCATTGCTCCTCTCTGAATGAGTTAAACCCTATCAACAAAGGCATCCCCCTAAAGACAATAACATCACTCTAATACCAAATGAAGAGTTCGATAATTCTGTGCAACAAAAGAAATACTAATAGAATATAAAACATAAGAATAACATTTGCACATTCATACAATATACACAATATTTACCTTAGAAACCCTTAACCGGAACAACCAACCTAACTTAGAGCCCCACCTATCTCTTCTTTATTAAATATTAACTTCATCATTTACAATACAATGTTTTAAGTATGTGGGATCCAAAACTCTAATCCATTAACTTTGATTCGATTACAACCTCAATCCCTTAACCGTCATTAGATTACAATGAGCCCAAAATCCATTGGTTGAAAAAAAATATAACAAACCAAAAATGGACCTAAATTTTTCTTTCGATGGATTCACCCCTAAACCCCCCTAGGTGGGGGGTGTTGGTCGCTTGCATCCCCCTATTTTGGGGATGATCACCCCCTCACACCCCCTTTACACTAGGATGGGACTACTTCTACTTGCAAAATGTACAACACATGTCCAACATGAAGTTACTCAAAACTATGCAAGTGAGAAAAACTAAGTTGATACATTGACAAAAGGATTCAATTAGTATTGGTTGTCCTCTAAATGTTTATGATAATACTTGAATTGGAAGCATGAATAGTATTATTTAGATTTCCAAATCATGGCATATTAACAATCCCAAAATCTTGCATGAGTTTGTTTTTCTCTTGTTTTGGACATGAAATGATGCTTTATCTTTTGTAAGAACTTTGATATTTGGTGAGATACAAACTTTTTGATAAAATGGTTTACAAGAACATATTGTTTCCTTTTCCATTTTATATGGACAAATATAAATACCTTGTTCAATTAAATACAAAGCTTGCTAATAACTCGTGTACCATTAGTAAAAAAATGTTGACAAAAACTTAATGATATATATATATATATATATATATATATATATATATATATATATATATATATATATATATATATATATATATATATATATATATATATATATATAGGGACTTCAAGGGTATAATAAAACTTGAAATATAATGGTAGCAAATAAATCCATGACTTAATCTTGATATCTACTCCAATTACTTAGTGTGTTTATTTATTGGTGTGTAAATAGGTCATAGCATTGATAAATTTTGTTCCTTGCTTTTGTATGTGTTGTATGTTTATGGAAACCGTGGCATTGATAAAATTTGTTCCTTGCTTTTGTATATTTATGGAAACCGTGGCATTGATAAAATTTGTTCCTTGCTTTTGTATGTGTTGTATGTTTATGGAAACCATAGCATCGAGAGTTTAAAAGATGTGGCATTAACATTGTTGAATGGTTGCATAAACAATAGAAATGAAAGCGTGAAGGCTATATTAGTGACATTGATGTATAATTGCAGAAACCATATTATATGTGAATCATGGCTAAATATTAAGTCACTAATATGTAGGTGAAGAAACTAAGTTCATGAAATTTTACATGGATAAGTTAATCCTTCTTATAAACTTGTGTCCACATAATGGCATAGTTTAATGATAATTTAATATGTGAACCCTATCAAGAGTTGTATGCTCCATAATACTTTACTATGGGATCTAAAATGAAAAGAGCCAAGGTTGCATGTGGAAAGCAATATCATGGTTTAAAATGCTTCTGACTTCTTGAGTATGATGATGTTCATAGAACATGTTGGATTGTTCTTTGAAAAGAAGTTGTTAAAGTTCCATTATTTATTATCTTGTATATTGTACTTGTGTTGTATTAGGTTAATGTAGTATGGATTTGCTTACACTTTTTTCTTGAATTTGAGAAAATTCCTCCTAGATAAGTTGGTATAATGATAAACAAATCTACGCTTCTCTTACTATAGAAATTGTCATTTTGAGAAAGAAGTTGGCAAGTTCTCTTTTTCTAAGGTTTTGGAAATTGGGTTATGTAATTGGAATGATGACGACGGTGGTATAAGTTTACATGTATAAAAACATATATGCATCTTAAATGTCCATATTAAATTGGGGTGAGATTAGAAAAAAAACTTTCAAATTATAGAGATTAACGTTCATTGCCCTAAGCTTAAAGGATAGGTGCACTTATTTATGTTGATTCGTGAATGAAAATAGAAAAACTAAAACTTTGATATGAAGGTCATGAGTCTTACACTCGTATTTATGTTGTTAGTTGTAGTTATGGACAACTTAATTTTTCTACTTCTATGAAAGGAAGGTTACATGAGACTCAATGAGAAAAATAAAATAGTCTTTCATAATGGACTTTGTTTATGATTAGTAACCATAATTGAACACTTCTTAAGAATTATCAACAAGTTAGGAAATGAAAATAGTTTTAGAAAGTTGGGTCATGGATGTGGATCTTTGCTGGTGTGAAGCAAATGACACTACTGAGAATAAATTATCAACTTAATGACCTTGGTATCTTGTTTGTATGTACCTTTTTTTAAATTCTTATTAAAGTCGAGTCATGGTTGTGGATCCGTGGTTGAACTATTTGATTATTTAGATTAATGATTGTGTGAAGAATATTAATGACCTTGGTATACTCTCTTATGTATTTTTTTAACTCTTACTAAAGTTGTTAGTGGATATAACACTAAGTATTCCAAATTATTATAGCGATGTGTAAATTAGTTATGTAACTTTTCCAAATTATTATAGCGATGTGTAAATTAGTTATGTAACTTTTGGAGTGGGACGACCTTTACAACATGTTAATATCTCTATTATTATTGATAAGGTGGATTTTAATGTAGATAGTGAATCATATTTCATGTACCTTAATTATATAATGTTATTTTGTTTTTAGTTATGTAATTTTTGGAGTGGGACGACCTTTACAACATGTTAATATCTCCATTATTATTGATAAGGTGGATTTTAATGTAGATAGTGAATCATATTTCACATATTTTAATTTGGGCCTAATGGTTAAGAACATGTGTTTCCTCTTAAGAGGTCACAAGTTCAAATCCAGAGGGGGGTAGAGTATCTATACCTCTGTAGACTTTATCATGTATGTGACTAAATAGATATATGAGTTTAGTATTATTAGTTAGTACCGCTAAAAACTTCCTTCGTAGGTTGAAGCCGGGGTAAATATGCATAAAAATATAGCACCGACACTTTCTATTTCCATATGGATCTGGTAATGAGTGGTTGGCTGGACTTCTTGGGTGACACTATCAAACCTCCCTTTCACAACCCAATATCATGACGCTACTTGATATAAGAATTAGGAGATGGAGGGTAAGATACCTATCCATTATATCCTCTTCCTTACTCTCGGTGTGACTCAACATAAGATATCACCGTGTAAAATAAAGATTTAAAGATTTCAATCTAAGGAAAAATCAACTTCTCTCGATGTTCTTTTGACATTGTTGGACAAACATTTTGGAGGAGAATAACTAAGTTTTGGGAGCTATGTCATCGCATAGCAGAGGAAATACTAAAAGGTAGGGCCAGAGCACGTGGCAAGGGCATGACGCATTTTGAAGCATAAAAGTAGAAAAAGCAATAGTTCATCGCAAAAGCAGGAAAATAAATAGTTCGATGCAAAAGCAGGAAAAGCAGTAATTCAACGTAAAAGCAGGAAAAACATAAATCGATGTAAAAATAGGAAAAATAGTTATGACCCATTAGGGTTTTGGGGATAAGTTGTTATTAAGGTTTTTAGCCCTAATTTGATGTATAAATATGTAAAGGGTTGGGGAAGATTATGTTGGTTGTTGCTAAGAATAAAATATTAGGTTGCTCATGAGTGAGGGAGAGAGTTTATGCCTAGGGTTTTGGGGAAGATATTTTGGGAATAGGAGCATATCCGAGAATTTATAGAGATAGTATGGCATTGTAGGGTGGCTAGGAAGGTTTTGAGATTACAATATGTTGTACCTTCTTCTAAGTGCATTGCGTAGGCCTGAGGTGATTATTGTACGAAGATTAATATAAGAAGTCAACCGTTGTGGACATAACCCAAGGATTAGGTGAACCACACTAAAATCTTGGATCTGATGTGTTTCTTGATGTGATTATTCATGGATGCTATGTTTATCCATGCTTAGTATGTTGGAAATACTAAGAGGGGGGGTGAATCAATATTACCATTTTAAACAATTTGTAATTAATTTGTTATTCTAATTATCATCACTATTGATCAACAATGGACTTTGTATTTAAACAATCAATTATATAAGTATACTTCAATAAGAATTACAAATTTTATAATGAATAATCTTGTCTTTGTGAAGTACACCAATCCTCTTTAGAGCACCAACTCTTGGAGACACAAATCCCCTTCTTCAGGGAACCAACCCTAGGAAGCACCAATTCATTTGTTTTAGGGCACCAACCCCAGGAAGCACCAACTCCCTTGTCTTTAGGGAACCAACCCTAGGAAGCACCAACTCCCTTGTCTTCACACTTTACTTAGTAAAGGATATGAATCCTTCATTTCTCCTCCCTTCCACCGTCACTGGATAGGTATCATTAGTTCTTCTTCTTGGGCTCTACTTCTGATTTTTATATTTTGATCTAGATTGCAGAGAAACCTTTCTTTCACAATACCTTTATGTTTATATAGTATCCCAGAAGGTATGACATTTGAATCATTGTGTCTTTTAATAATGAACCATCACACCCTTTCATTTATTAACAACCATGTTATTTTAATAACAAATTTCTTCTTTTACTATTTATCCTTTAAGTTTATTGGGTGAACTCGGTTCTTCTTTCAATCGATTTTAATTAAGAATCATATTCTTAATTGGCACTCGTTTCCAGGTCAACCCACAGTTATAACAACCTATATGGTCCAAGGACCTCTGCAATGCATTCGGACTTAAATTTGTCCCTAACACAGAGCTCTAACAACCTATATGGGTGTAACATTGCTCAAGCACCAAATCTAAAGGTGCTAAACCGTTTCTCCTCTGTGTGCAACCAATGGCTAGATCCATGCACTTATCCCTGTATGTGATTTAATCTGGATTGTTGATTTCCATATTCAAATTTTGCAAATAGGCGCTTCCTTCAATCCACTTCCTTTTTTTACTATGGGCTAGAAACCACAGGATTATCTTATCATGTGAACGGTATTGGAACCAATTTCTCTGGTACTTCATCCTTCGAGAATTTTGACCTGCATTCATTGAATCATCCCAGAGTACCTTTTGCTGAAGTGTATATACTATATTCACAATAGATCAGACAATCAATATTTAATCTTTCATTGGATGGGCGATCTTGGCTTATCCATAGGCTTCAAATGAATAGACGGTCAGGACTTAATCTACAATTGAGTGGACAGTTCTTGTTCACTTCAAGACTTCAACGTTTTGGGACTCTGGCCTTTGCAGTCTTCCAACTCTTTCGAAGAAAATTCCGCCGAAGGGTGTATCAACACTCCCTACTTGATAACCTTCACATGTCCAGTAGCTAGGACCGTAGACTTAGGAACAATGGAGCTCCTACTCTCTGGGTATTTGGCTATTCGTGACTCCAGGGCTCCGGGCTACTCGAACTCTGAGATAGTTCAATCCCTTCGAAGTGTTTACCTACCGAATAAGTCATAAAGTTGTGGTGACCGCTTGCTGTCAAATGTTAGTACTCCTTACAGTACCATTCCATTGTACTCGATCAAATGGTTGAGAAAGATTCTTGAGGATCTTAGATGAACGACCAAAATTTAATTTGTGACTTCGGCCTTTAGCATTTCAGGTAGTTTTGTTGGTAGGAGAAGATGGATATCCCTGAAGGATGTACTCCTGAAGTGATGCAACTTGCTAACATCACTATTGACGTGGAACTAGTTGAGTGGCTACCACGTGTCACCTTAATTCGTAACTTTCGTATACCTAATGTCCAACTATACCTTGACGCTTGTCACTAGTTGATTGGGCCACGTGTCATATTTGTCTCCTACCACATGTTTTACTTCGTGGCTTCGGGATTTTTGGCACTTTTATACCATCCTTCGATTATTTCCGAAGTGCCGAATAGATCTACCACCATATATTTTCAACCGTTTTGATCCTATGGGCTTTGTTTATTTCGGAACTTCGAGGTTCGAGAGTTCTTGGTTTATCTAAGTTGTTTATCATTGGAGTAGGTCAAGGTCAGATTTGACCACCTTATTACTTAGCACACTCTTAATATTTTCACTCCAGATCAACGATTGACGAGATTTCCTATTCTTCCTCTGATCTGACGATCGACGAGAGTTCCTGACTTCAGGTCTTTGTCCTTCGAGTAAACCTGCCTATTTTAGACTCCATTTTGCTGGAGTGGTCAGCACCAGATTTGACCACCTTCTTTCCTTTAGTGTGATCTGACGGTTTCAATTTTTCACTCTAGATCAATGTTTGATGGGAGTTTTTGACTTCGGGTCTTCTGCATTCGGGTAAACTTACCTATTTTAGACTCCTTTTCACTGAAGTGGTCAGTGCCAGAGTTGACCATCTTCTTTCCTTTAGTGTGATCTGATGGTTTAACATTTCCGTTCCAGATAGAATCTTGATTCAACAGCTGAGAAATCATCTGAAGCTCCTGCTTCATATCTGGTGGTTGAGATTTAATCCTTCCCAACCTCTAACTTCACCTTGATCTAATGATCCTGGATTGCCCCGAAATAAGAATGAACAACTCATATAACTCGATCCTTTACAAAAGGATTTCTTCACTCGTAGAACTATGTCTCTTTTGTTACTTAAAATGTGTCATCTCTTCTGAGCTTCAATTAATATCCTTCCTTATGAGATTTGTGTCAATGCACTCCTTTATGCACTGTCTTTATCCAATCAAAAGGCTATCTCTTCTGAGCTTTAGGTTTATACAGGATTCCTCTGCACCTCGTGCTATGTCTTATGTGCAACCTACTATGTTAACTCTCCTGAGATTTAGGATCTTAAATACATATAATGACAATACTATATCGATATTCTTGACATCAATTCCAACAACATAATACCATGTCCAACATTCTCCCCCTTTGGCATTGATGGCAATAAAGTAAAACCCCCTTTTCAATCTTAACTGGATTTTACTAATCATTCTCCCCCTTTGACAACAATGACAAAAAGGGATGTTTCCTTTTAGGGTGATACTCCCCCTGAGGTGATTCCCACCCTGTCTATGAATCTCTCCCTCTAGAATCATGCTACTATAACCAATCATGGAAATAAAAATAAATGCCCCTTGTCTTCTCTGCAAGATGAACAATATGCTATCACTGCAATTTGCTTCCGCTTCAAACACTATTTCTCAACTGGAACATAGATCAACTTCTCAACAATAATATGCCCTTCCTATAACAATCCTTGGACATATGTACTAGCCATGTACCATAACATATCTGCCTCATAAAATATTGACATAACTTCGCTGAGAGAATACATAACCGGTATTTTTCCTGGGTAGATGAAAACCTGCAACAAACCATGTCAGATTTTGCATAGAGTTATACCATCAAACCATGTTGCTTTCAATGATGCTAGTTATCTATTCATTCATTTGTAATCCAAGAGCCTCTTCATTTTTATGTGCTTCAATACTCATAGGGGTATCAACATGAACAATCTTAAGTATTCCCTAATTCCTCTTTCCTTTCTTATATATATATATTGATATTGAGGAGGAGTTTTAGTAGATCATCAAAATAATGTTTGAAAAATTCCAAGATCATCATATCTTAATTCTTCTGGTTGATCTCCTATTGAAGATTTAGTATCATCATCATTATTTTGTGCACCAAAAGCTTCTTTATCCTTGTTTTGATAATTTTCTTTTCACATTTTCCATTTGTTGGATAATGGATAATCTACTTGCATTCTTTATCCTTGTTTTGATAATTTTCTTTTCACATTTTCCATTTGTTGGATAATGGATAATCTACTTGCATGACATTATCAAGTTCTGTAATTGTGTTAGGATTTTCTTTAGGAGTTTTTTTGTCTTGATCTTGATCTACTTTATATGCATAACTTTGATTTTCATATACTTTATCATAAACTTCATCCATCATACTCCTATTGTAAATTTTATCAATTTTAGGTGCAATATCTTAATCATTTCTCTTCCTTTGTACTTTATCTTTTATTCTCCATATCTTCTTATAATTTTCCTTAATGATGGAGATACTTGCCTTCATGGAATATTTTGGCAATCTACATTCACTGGCCTTATGACCATAATTGTTGCATTTTTTGCATTTAATATTGAATTTTTGCAAAGGAGAAAATGAGTTATAGTTTCTCTTCTTTGTATTGTACTTATTGTTCTTATATATTTGGACATTTCTCTGATTGTATTGTCCATAAACTTTGCAGTGTACTGCCTTATGTCCAAAATTATTACAAGAGTAACAATATCCAATAAATATATATTTATTAGGGGGATTCCTTCTGGTGATTGTATTCTTCTTATCATCTTTTACTTTAGTAGGGAGTGTTGATTTATGTTTATGTGGAATGGTTTTCAATGGTATCATCTTTGCCTTATTATCTTCTCTTATTAAGGAGCCTTTAAGAGCATATGCATAACTGATTGGCCTTTTAATGGATCCTTGTGATGTAGAAGTTGAGTCTTGGGTGTATCCCTAACCAGTCTTGTTATTTGGTGACCTCTGACTACTAAGAATTTCATCCAAGATCTTTGAACTATTTTCAAATTGTGATCCCTTATTTTCTTTGTCAAGTTCACCTTTTAGCAACTCAATCTCAGCTTCTAGTTTCTCACATACTTGTTGTCTATCATTGATTTGTTTAAAAATGACTTCTTCAATTATTTTAGCTTCCAGGATATGGGATTTCAAAACACTGATGATCTGCTCTGATTCTTTGATAGTTCTTGATGCATCTATTTCTCTTGATTGATGTGATTATTAAAATTCTTGAAGTTTTTCTCTAAGTAGCTTGTTCTGTTTTTTATACTTTCTTAGTTCCTCTAGAGCATTAATCAATTCATCTTATATATCTACTTCACCTTCACTTTCAGAGTTTCCTTCATTATCTATATTATGATTTTGAGTTTTTATTCCTGTTAGCACTCAAAAACGCACCATCAAAATTTTAAGCACCTTCATAAATTTTATGTTAGATTTTCCAAATTCCTTTGGTCCTTTGCCTATGGTCATAGCCTCCCAATTCAGCATGGAGCCTTGACAATTTCCCATTAATCGCTTTGGCCAAACGTGGTGTGAGCTCAAGTGTCCTAACTCAAACCTATCCTATATACCAAATCTAATGCATATACAAAATCTCATCTCCATGCACACATTAAAGAGTAAGCTTATGTGAATGGAGACTTTCCTAAAACAGAGGAGGTGTGCTACCAAATTTGCAGAGTTATTTCAAAGATGGTGCTACAGAATCATCTATGAAGTATGTTTTGCGATTTTGCTACCTTATATGCTACGAAAACTCCTAATATGAACTTAACTAGGCACTACCAAATACACATAGTTGCTTTGAGGTGTGGTGCTACCAAATTCCACAAAGGCTAAGTCGAGATGGACGCTACGGAAACTACAGGCATGTTTTGGATCGGCTCTATGAAATGTGTAGAGTTATTTTGCAAGGACGCTTCTGTAAGTTTTGAGTGACTAACTTAAAACTTGGATTATGAACAATGGTAAGATATTTTTGAAAACTGGAGGAGGTTTTTGTTTATCACATAACAAATAACAAAAACCTCTCTCATTTTTTCAAAATGTGTTATGGCTAGAGATATATTAGACATAGAAGTGGTGCCCGGAAATGTGCAGAAACTGTTTTACAACGGCACTACGGAATTTCCTGTAGTGGTTATGGTTTGGATATTCGCCTTGTTGGGAGGTTGCCACCTATCAAGGAAGGTTAAAAATGGTATTATAATAATTTTTTGGACATGAGAGACATGTGTTCCATATCCATATCAATCAAGATGACCTTTTTCAATAGACATTTATCACAATAGGCAAGATCCCGAAAAATAGGAATTTGTTAAGTTTTTGTTGGAATATTTTGTAGCAAGACTCCTAAATGGAGGAGGATCCTATGTAGCTCCTTGGTTTAGACCTCCTTAGGGTATATATATATCATTTACTATATATGGAAGTGGATTTTGAGAAGGAAATGGTTGGAGTGATAGGAAAAAGATTGTTACTATTTTGTAAATTCTTAGACTCTGTATATCTGGATGGATGATTCTTGTGTAGTCAAAGATCAACTTGTGCTCCTCTCTTTTTCCATTATCTTTTTATTATTTCTCTAATGGAATATTGATTGATAAATCATTTATAAACATCTTTGTTAGCAGAGTTATGCAGTGGATCATTTACAGTGTATTTTGTGAAGGATCTCTTCTTGGAGCAAATCTTTATTTCTTTATTAGAAGGATCCTAATTAATGAAATTTCAGCCATATGAATTTGTCAATCAACCCTGATGTGAAATTGGATGTTCATCTTGATGTGTTTCTACATTTTCTTCTATTCATATTTCAAATATGTGCTGGTTGGAGATTATGATAGCCCTTTTTGATGGAATATAGTATTTGTAATCTCGTGCATTAGATCAGGATTTAAACCTTATCAGTCTGATCCATTTTTTAATATAATCACTCATCCAACTTTAAACATTTTGATGGGTACTGGGCTTACACTTACAACAGTCTAAGTGTGACTCTCAGTGCTAACAATTCCCATAAATAGAAACTTTGAATCTTCATCTTCACTTATGTCTGAAGAGCTGATGTCTTCTTTGGAGTAGAAGTTTTTATTTTTCTTATAAAAAAAATTATTGTATTGGTTTTTATGGTTGTGGGATTCTTCATCATCATTATCCTCCTACTTGGGATAGGGACATTTATTAGCAAAGTGTCTGATTTTTCCATAGTTGAAACATTTGAAGGGTAACTTTCCTTTATATTTTCCAAATTCTTTCTGGAGTTTCTTTATAAAGTTGGCATCTTCTACATTTGATATGTCTGACTGATCTTCATTAGACATATGTTCATGTTTATTCTTTTCTTTAGATGTCTTAAAGGTTGTTTCTCCTTTTGATGGTTTTTTGTTCCATGTTCTCATCTCACATGTTGTAAAAATTCCATGAAGTTGATCTACTGTGAGTTGTTCAAGTTATAGTCTATCTTCAATTGTGGAAATATTGGCATCATATCTCATAGGTAATGACCTTAAGATATTTTGTACACTAGTTTTATCGGTGAGTTATTCTCATGCTACTCTGATTAAGTTAACTACCTCATCTACCCTATGAAAGTATTCAACAATGTTCTCCTCTTCTTTCATCTTCAAATTTTCAGATTGAGCTCTATAGGTTTGTAGTTTGACTTCCTTGACTTTTCTATCTCCTTCATATACAACCTCCAATTTGTTCCAAATTTCCTTAGCTGAATTACAATGCATTACCTTCACACATATAGAATTTGTAAATCCTCCTAGAATGACATTAACATCTCTTGAGTTGTCATTGCATATATTCTTTCCTATAGTATCTGTGGGTGGAGTGGTTGGTGCAGTGTAACCATCTACAATAGATTTCCAAACATAAAAACCAAGATCCAATGTGTAGCTTTTCATTCTTATTTTTCGGAGAGCATAACCACCTCCCCTAAAAAATGGTTCTTTGTCGAAAGACATTCCCTCTTGCTGATCCATTTCTTTCAGGATCTACCTTCTATTTATTAGACTATGTTGAAGGCACTCACTTTGATACCAATTGTTGGAAATACTGAGAGGGGGGTGAATCAGTATTAACTTTTAAAAAAATTAGTAATTAATTTGTTATTCTAATTATCATCACTATTGATCAACAATGGAATTTGCATTTAAACAATCAATTATATAAGTATACTTCAACAAGCATTACAAAGTTTATAACGAATAATCTTGTGTTTTTGAAGGACACCAATCCTCTTTAGAGCACCGACTCTTGGAGACACAAATCTCGTTCTTCAGGGTACCAACCCTAGGAAGCACCAACTCCCTTGTTTTAAGGGAACGAACCCTAGGAAGCACCAACTCCCTTCTCTTTAGGGCACCAACCTTAGGAAGCACCAACTCTCTTGTATTTAGGGCACCAACCCTAGGAAGAACCAACTCCCTTGGCTTCACACTTTACTTAGTAAAGGATATGAATCCTTCCTTTCTCCTCCCTTCCACCCTCACTGCATAAGTACCATCAGTTCTTCTTCTTAGACTCTTCTTTTGTTTTTGATCTTCTAATCTGGACTACAGAGACACCTTTATTTCACCATACCTTTTTGTTTATATAGTATCCCAAAAGGTATGACATTTGAACCATTTTGTCTTTTAATAATGAAACATCACACCCTTTCATTTATTAACAACTCTGTTATTTTAATAAAAAAATTATTCTTTTACTATTTATCCTTTAAGTTTATTGGGTGAACTTCGTTCTTCTTTCAATCTCTTTTAATTAAGAATTATATTTTGAATTAGCATTGGTTTCTAGGTCAACCCACAGTTATGGTAGCCTATAATTTGACTCATTGCACATCAAATTCGTAATGAGGTGTCCAATGACCTTTGTAGTTCATTCAGGCTTAACTTTGTCCCTGGAACAGATCTCTAACAACCTATATGGGTGTAAAAGTGGTCAAGCACCAAATCTAAAGGCGCTAAACCTTTTCTCCTTTGTGTGCAACCAATGGCTAGATCCATGTACTTATCCTTGTATGTGATTTAATATGGATTGTTGATTTCTAGATTCAAATTATGTAGATAGGCACCTCCTTCAATCCACTTCCCTTTGTGACTACGAGATCGAAACCATTGGCTTATCTTATCATGTGATTGATGATGGAACCAAGTTTTCTGGTACTTCATCCTTCGGGAATTCTGACCTTTGCATTCATTCAATCCTCCCATAGTACCTTTCGTCAAAGTGTGTATATTGTATTCACAATAGATTAGACGATCAATATTTAATATTTTGTTGGATGGGCAATATTGGATTATCTAGAGGCTTCAAAAAAATCGAAAGTCAGGAATTAATCTGCAGTTGAGTGGACGGTTCTCGTTCACTTCGGGACTTCGGTATTTTGGGACTCCTGCCTTTGCAGTCTTCCAACTCTTCTGAAGAAAATTTCGTTGAAGGGTGTATCAACACTCCCTTCTTGATAAAATTTACATGTCCAGGAGCTAGGACCATAGACTTAGGAACAACAGAGCTCTCTCTCTTTGGGTATTTGGTTATTCGTGACTCTGGGAGTTCGGGCTACTCGAACTTTGAGATAGTTAAATCCCTCCTGAGTGTTTACCTACCGAATAATTCATAAAATTGTGGTTACCTCTTGTTTTCAGTTGTTAGTACTCCTTACGTTACCCTTCCACTGTACTTGATTGAACAGTCGAGAAACATTCTTGAGGATCTTAGATCAACGACCAAAAGTTAATTCGTGACTTTGGCCTTCGGTGCTTCGGGTAGTTTTGTTGGTAGGAGAAGTTGGATATCCCCAAAGGATGAACTCTCGAAGTGACGTAGCTTGTTGATGTCACCATTTACGTAGCACTAGCTGAGTGGCTTCCATGTGTCACCTTGATTCATGACTTTTGTATACCTAATGTACCAACTATACCTTGACACTTGTCACTCGCTAATTGAGCCATGTGTCATATTTTTCTTCTGTCACATGTCTTACTTTGTGGCTTTGGGAGTTTTGGCACTTTTATACCATCCTTGGATTATTTCCAAAGTACCAAATATATCTACCACAATAGATTTTCAACTATTTTGATCCTATGGCCTTTTTTTAATCCATAACTCTGGGGTTCGGGAGTTCTTGTTTTATCTGAGTTGTTTATCGTTGGAGTAGGTCAAGGCCAGAGTTGACCAACTTCTTCCTTAGCGTGCTATGAATATTTTCACTCCAAATCAATGGTTGATAGGATTTCGTATTCTTCCTTTGATTCTACGGTCGACAGGAGTTCATGACTTCAGGGCTTCGGGTAAACTTACCTGTTTTAGACTCCTTTTCATCGGAGTGTTCAACACTAGAGTTGACCACCTTCTTTCCTTTAGTGTGATCTGAAGGTTTCAATATTTTCACTCCAAATCAACGTTTGACGGGATTTCATGACTTTGGGGATTTGGCCTTCAGGTAAACTTACATGTTTTAGACTCCTTTTCGCCGTAGTGGTCAGTGTCGTAGTTTACCACCTTCATTCCTTTAGTGTGATATGATGGTTCAAAATTTCCATTCCAGATCGAATCTTGATCCAGCGGCTAGGAAACCATCTGAAGCTCATGCTTCAGATCTGATGGTTGAGATTTAATTCTTCCCAACCTCTAACTTCACCTTGATATAATGATCAAGGATTGTCTTGAAATAAGAATAAGAGGCTCATGTAACTCGATCCTTTACAAAAGGATTTCTTCACTCGTAGAACTTTGTCTCATGTGTTACTTCAAATGCACCATCTCTTTTGAGCTTAGATTAATGTCCTTCATTCTAATATTTGTGTCAATGTGCTCCTTTATGCACTATCTTTATCCAATCAGAAGGCTATATCTTCTGAGATTTAGGTTTATACAGGATTCCTTTGCACCTCGTGCTATGTCTTCTGTGCGACCTACTATGTTATCTCTCCTAATATTTAGGATCTTAAAGACATATAATGACAATACTATATTGATATTTTTGACATCAATGCCAACAACATAATAGCATGTCCAACATAGTATAGATATTTTTATCATATGGTTGATGCACAATAATAATGAATGATTTAGTGGGTTGGTTATGTCACGATCTATGTTATATTGTTCTTCACACTAGGGCTTAGGGTATTGAATGAATCTTAGAAGGGTTAATGTCACACCATTGTTATGGTAAAAGTAATGAGCTATTAGTTAGTGGAAGTTGCGCATAGGGTTTTTTGACTGATAAAAAGATGTTAAATAAGGATAATGTGAACAGGGTGAATAAGAATTAATGTTTATGGTGATAGCCTCACATCCCCTCATCGATGTAGAAACTTGGTTCTTGCATCCCTAGTAGATGCCTCGGGTGAGACTTCACTTGCATGCAGGTGATGCTGAAAGGGTTGGTATCTAAAGGGTTTTTGTTGGTTGAATAACTTGAACCTAGGGTCTTATAGACTGTGTGCCAACAAATGGTTACATTGTCGGGACCCCGAATTTGTAATTGAGGGAATGTTTTGGATGCCGACTAGGAAAGAGATCGTTGAATGGATGGAAAGGAAAGAGTGAGAATTTTTGCAAGGAGAGAATAAAAACCCTCAGATCAACAATGAACAATGGTTTTAAAGGTATGTGTACACATATATACATGATATATTCTTTGGTGAATTTACGAATATTTTAGCTAAATGGTTAGAAATGTTAGTGGAGAATATTAGAAGATACTTAATTCTAGCTCTGAGAAACTAGACCCCTGAGTTGGTGAAAAAAGTGAATTTTGTAAGAAATATTACTTCTCGTGAAGTTGGTTTCTAGTTGAATAACATATTGGGGAGTTATATTATGGAATATGAAGTAGATTGTACCCAGTCATATAGTGTCGTAGAAAGGGACTTCTTCAAGGGTCCACACAAATGTTTTCTGAAAGCATTGGGTACCTGGATAAATATGTTGTTGTGTGAAAATTGTGTAATGATGATGGAATCTGATTGCTAGGGGGATTCACGCACATAGGGGAGCTAGGGTTAACCAGGGGATGGTATGAAGGTAGGAAGGAATGAACAAATAAATGAATAAGGAAGGGTGGTACTGAGTATGCAGAGAAACAAAGAAGGTGTATCAGAACAAGAAGACAAATTTGGAGTACTACGCAGTGGAAGAAGATACAAAAGTTTGAAAACCGGGGCTAAGAAGGGAGAGTCACGCAATGAGTATGAGAGGAGAGAACCCTACACAATAGTCTAGATCATAGAAATATTAGGAAAAAAAGGAGAGGAAGAGGATCCTCAGTTCAATCCTATAATAGAAGAGTCATTAAGTCCTACTCAGGCTAAATTCTGCATTGATCCCACGACCTCGTGTGCATCACTCGGATCTGAGATAACATTTGAAGATTTGTCAAAAGAACTTATAGTTAGTGGAGGAATTCAGAATAGTAGTAGCTAGAGAAGTGGAAGTAGTGCATCGGATCAGAATCATCCAGCAACACCAGGGGGAGGTACTACACAAAACACTATGGCAGGGTTAGACAACACATTGGGAATGCTTGAGTTCCAGGAAGTTGGGTCGGAGGACTTAAACAACATCTATTTGTATGTAAGACAATTTGGGCTGCGAAGAATGTCTAGGATGAGGCCACAAAGATTGCACAGTTAGAAACAACATTTAAAGGTTGCACATTAGTCCGGTACATGAAACTGTAGAGTACTACATCACCAGGTCAAGCAAGGACATTGGCAGAAATTCGACAAGCATTATTGAAAGAATTCAAGAAAATGAAATATGAGTCGCAATACATTATAGATTTGAAGGAAATCAAACAAGTGCAGAGTGAGTCAATTTGGGACTATGATCAAATATTTAAGGATTTTATGGGTATATTGACATTCCAAATTCTGGATCAACATCATAGAGAATGGTTTATTGCAGGACTATTGCCACACATTTGTTTCCTGTTGATACAAAAAAAAAGTTTCATCATGGCCTGAAGCTTTAAATATTTCAATGAAGCTAGAAGCATCTCCTGTAGGCGATGGAGGGGGGTTGGCTCAAGTCCAAATACAATTAGTTTCTTTGACAGTCCAATTAGCAGAGCTTATGAAAGGAAAGGAGAAGAGGGAACACATGTGGTGTATCACGTGTAGGACTAAAGGCCACCATAAGGATGAATTCCTAGCCTTTCCATAATATTTGGTGACTGGAGCACCGAACCCATTACCAGGAGGATGGTACTATGAAATATGCAAGAAATGGGGACATTATCTACCTAATTTTCCATTGCTTCAGAAATACCAAAGTACACCCCATAATTTATTTTGTAACTTTTGCAAGTCAATGGGGCACGAAGAGAAGTATTGTCATGCATTCGAATTGATGAGAGAGAACACTTCAAATATATATAGAATTCGGGAGGAAAATATCACAACAAAAAGAGGTCAAGGAGGATTTGGAAAAGGTTGAGGAAAATGGGGTTTTGGTAGAGGAGGTAGATGACCAATAATCTTCTACACTTGTAATCAACTAGGACATGTATCTCATGACTTCCTGAATCCATGTACAACCTACACATATTTTAGAGCACTGGATCATGTAATAGAAAACTATCTGCAATTACTTGAAAAGTGGCAGGCGAGAGGGAATCATAACTAGAACCCGAATCAGAATGTACAAAATATATCAATAGAGAAGCATGACAAAGGACCCAGAATAGCAGTTGTCACACATGGAGGATATAGGATAAGGGTTGATGTGATGAATAAAGGCATGAAGATTGAGCATTGGGTGAGGATATAAGCATGACCTATTCCAACATTTGACCCACAAAAAGAAAAAGAGACGTATCAACAAACAAGGAAGGACAAACTAGGACCGGCTTGGATAACATCGACATCCTCTGCACCTCCTGTGGTTGATATGCCTTTGTTCTATGATCGTACTATCCCAGAAAGATCACTTCAACATGTAAGTACTTTGAAATAATTCCTGAAAAATTGTTTAGAATTGATGAAATATGAAACTGCGTTGAATGGATTGCATGGAATGATTGATCATTGTGCATAAGAAAGGGAAATTCCTAACACAGAGAGGGTAGTGAATCAGGTACTGCACAAAAGAGGAGAAGAAAAGAGTTTAGACTAAGTGTGTAGATTGGGGAATATGACATGGACAATTTCATTTTAGAATTGGGTTCTGATATAAATGTTTTACCGAATAAAACATGGGAAATGATGGGGAAGCCTAAGTTAATTTGGTCTCCCATCCAATTAAGATTGGAGAACCAACATAATATAGTACCAATTGGCCGATGGATAGGGGTACCTATGAATATAGATGGAGTGCATAGTATAGAAGATTTCAAAGTCATCGAAATCATGGATGATAGTCATCCATATGCAGTGCTAATGGTGCTTGAATGGGCCTTTGAAAATTAGGAGATTATTAATCTGAAGAAAAGGGAAATGATCTTTGAAGTAGGGGACTTGAAGATTACTGCATCGTTGGATCTAAAAGAAGGAAAGAGGTATATAGAACCAACTAAAGGGAACAAAATCAATAACCTGTATAATATGAATGCGCAAATGCATGACTATGTTAATGTTAAGAACCAAATATCAATATAGCATAGAAAAACCTCAGAATAAGTACTCAACGCCTTGAAAAAGAGATAATTTCAGATAATATGCCTCTTTGAGGGGGAAACCTCCTTTTACCCCACATAAATGTTCAAGTAGAAGATGATTCCAAATGAAAATGTCTCCTTGGTATATATAGGAGACTAGGAGATATAATTACAACTAATGGAATAAAGCCGACATAAATAAAATAACATTACTAATGTAATATGCCCCAATTAAGGGGTAATGAGCCAATATTA